>JARFOD010095349.1:0-17206 GCA_031763545.1 Mopalia muscosa | reverse complement strand
CGTTTGCCTACAGTCTCGACAATTTACTTCCCACAGCTTAACGCGCCATATGTGGAAACCTGTGATATTCCTTATCGACTGTTTGCATTACCTGCACTGTCTGATCCATGTGATTTATTACCTTCGTGTGTCTTGGATTTGTCGAAGTCGTTTCGTTTTCACGCGAGTTATCCTGTTGTCATTTTATTACATCATAACGGAACATCCACACTCGCGGAATCCCAAAAAGCAATAATACCAACGGCAGTATAACCTTTCGGTGACCACGAAAATGTCCCAGAGGTTAGGTTCTACCTGTTCACATGTAGTTTCATGTCCTCCGGACAAGGCTGCCAAACGAAAATCTAGTTTTAAACAGAAATTTTTGTAGTGGATGGTTGGGCAAATAAAAAAGCGTTAACTAAATATACACTAGGCAACCTGAAATCAGTCAAGCATTGCCTGTTCTCTCTATTTATCAGTTTTCGTGTCCCGTTTCAACAAACGACCGCACGAATCGATGGATTACTGATCAATATATAAATTAAAACTGCTACAGCTGAGAAATCGGATACATGATAACATGGATAACTGGGTAAGCTATGCGAAGAATGCTCACTCTAATTCGTGGCATTTATGCTAAATTGTTTACATTCTGTGTTAATGTTTTCGCATATAGAAAAATAATATAGGCCTAATACGAGTAATTATATGGTTAAATATGGCAGGGATGTAGCATGTGATTTGCTTGTTATCAGCCAAGTGCAACAGCCACTCCCGCTATAGATAAAGATTCAGTCTGTTCAGAGCAACTATATACCTCAGGCAGTTACCGTATTTTGCGAGGAAAACAACTGGATGTGTATAACGGAGGAAAAGATGTAGCAAACTGATACGAATACATACATTTATAGCTATAGGGAGTTCCCAACTACACGCGGTATATTTATTGTATTCAATATTTAGTGCATGTAAACTGTGAGAAAAAAAATGATAATTAATATATATGTGATTTATATCTCCTTGAGAAAAACATATGAAGCGATGCATACGATACGCTATACGTTGATTGGTGGCCTGTTGTGACGTCACAGTGCGATAACATGTGATTATATGCACGGTTGAGGATATACTGGGGTTTTTTATTATTATTTTTTTTCAATCCTATTCACACACATATTTCTGCATTCATAAGCCATAATAATTTATGCACAGAAAAAGTATGTGTTCATACCAAGCAAAGTTTGATACGGGAGTTTTGACATTAAAATTATGATTCCTGCGCATTTTATTAGTAAAATAATTTGTGTTTGAGGCATTATATCAAATTATGTTATTTAGATGACGTCACGTTAAGGATTTACGCTAAGACCTTAAATTAAACACTAAATAATAAGATCTTTAAATTGGGTAACAAGATAATTCTTAGAAGTACCACTGAAAATAATGTTATTTTAATGAACAATTAATTTTTGCTTGAATAGATTTCATTGAAAGTCATCAGATATCCACATGTACCTTGCATAGCAGATTCCGCAACCTAGTATTACCATATACTGTATAGTAAGCGCATATAAAATGTGCAAATACACAAAGTACACACAATTATACAAGAGTTGTAAAGGAATTATTCGGTTAACTAATCAGCCGAGAAGGAATACATAGCGATAGTACTAAAACGGGGATGTAAAATACATCAGGGATTAAGTCTGGTGCAGGAACTGGATGGAGTCTGAGTGACCATATAATCATATCCGATGGAATGTCCGCTTGTGAGTCGTCTTAAGTGTGTGGCTTCCTCTCGGAATATAATTGCTTCCTCCTATACACCTTATAGGATACTCCATTAAACACAATAGAGCGAATTCTTTATACCGTGTGGCTTAAATTTCCCAACCACGAGGGACACAAACTCACTGTTGGACTAACCACAATATTGTTCTCCTTTGTCTATATTGTCGGTGTTTATCATAGTACAGAATGGTATTTCGCATTTGCATTGTTGTTACTTTGTGGCAAAACGTACAGAAAAATCGTAAAATCACCCGCCATCATTGACGAGTTAACTTCCTCATTTTACAGTTGAAGTTCTTTCATATAGGTTCTTCAAAGGTACGTCCTGTTACACATCCACCACCCCCTCCCACCCATTCTCCCCAAGAATGTGGCATAATGAGGCACTAGCTACATAACGCACCAGGATAGTAGGTCTATAGAAAACGAAGGAGTTGTCAGAAACCGTGTGAAAATATTTGTCTAATTTCGTTCAATACTGTACTGTTTTAAAAATAAAAGGCATATAAAAAAAGCTGGTGCCACCTTGCTGCACGGGCAATACAACGATGGTATCAAATAATATCGCATATAGGTACATATAAGGCACCCAGTTAAACACCGTATACCTTCTCACTCTACTGGTACAGTTCTCACATGTTATCCTATAGTTAATCAGCCGAGTATTTCTCTACATTAACATAGGGTTTTATATACGTCTATAGTTCAGCTTTTCTAACATTTTCTTATGGTTAAGATTTAACTTTTTAAATAACATATTATAAGAATCCATAAATTGCTTACAGAACAAAATATCGTCATATCGGGGATCAACAGAAAACGAACGTACCCTGACGAAGAACAGTTTACAATGATTTGCTAAAGAACATCCAAACAAGCAATGTACCAAATTTAGCAGTATGACAATATGACGTCAATATGACGTCAATTTAATTGTTATGTTTATACCGTTGGCTTAGGGTTAGGTTTGGTATTAGATACAGGGGTAATTTAAGGGTTAGGTTCAGTATTAACCCTAACCCAGAACTGAGAGTTCACGTTTAGTCTTACACAACGGTTGCTCTAAGCACCAATAAATTTAATCCTCTATTAGATGACGTCACGCCATGTTGTAGGTCTATCTCTTACCTGGTATTAGTGATTTAATATGGTGTTAGCGACTAATACCCTTTCGAGCAACTGGCCCCAGATTAATCAGATAAGAAACTCAAAAAATTGCGTAGCTGTTCATAAATATATATTCCGACAGGTAAGCTCCTATTGAAGCTTTCTGGTTGCAGGATTCTTGGCGTTTTATTAAAGTCCGACCCAGCTATTTTCACAGTTACTTTACATATTTTTTGCGTGGGTATGACATTATTTACCGTTAATTATTCTACGCTACCAGACATTTATGTTAGTACGCTGAGCATGTTTGGAATATGTGGCCGCATATAGACGGCAATGGAATAAGATACACGTAAAGTGAATGCTACAATTAGATCCAAGAGAAATGCCACATACCTAAACTGAACTTGGTGCTGTTGCTATGGGGAAACGGTGTAATAAAAACAATACAGATGATGGCGTAACTGTTATAATTTAAACAAGGAGGCTGTATAGTCTAGGGGAAGACGATTCCGTGGCTTCGTAATAGGTGAGCAATGAAAACAAAAACCCGTGCCAGAAATGCCAGACACACACAAGGCGGCTGACAAAACAATACATTCTCATGTAAATAATGGGGAGTGTTTTTGGTACATAACAGACAAGATATTCATTGGTGAAAAAACGGTGTTTGGCAAATCACCAGAAAAACAAATCTCTATGGAGTAACGTTCTGTTTCAGCCCAGCAAAAACAGATGAAAACATTGACTGTCTGGTGCGTGGCAGGTATGGATAACCAAAGATAAACAGCCGTTTTCCAGGAAAATGTACTTTCGGTTTTTAAAGCTGAAATCAGATATGAGATTACAGTATTTTTATTTTTTGAGGACAACACTTTCTTTCCTTTGAACAGATTCTAGCTCGGATAATTTTTCAGACTGATGCCTGTCCTGGAACCGAACCCACGACCCTCAGAATCGGGCACTAAATCGCCCCCACTTCATCTTATATGCACCCTTTAAACAACACAAAAATACTCAAATATTATAAGGTAGCAAATTGTTAAATCAAATATATTTAACGTACATATGCAATTTCCCGTTTTCAGATATTAGGTCTTAAAACTATCGGAAATAAATTTTCTTATTAAAAACATTTGACTTATGAATAAGATGACGAGGCTATCAAACTGTCAGAGAAATCAGGTCCTATGTTCACTTTATCTGGTGATGTGAACAAAGAACTCCGATTAAAGCTAATAAATATAGTCAGGAATCATCTGGTTTAAGTAAGTTTGATTAACCCGGTTTACCGGTATATTACACAGACATGTGGCTGACAGCTGAATTGGCCACTTTTAAAGTGACTGTACATACTACCGTCAAATTATGCTTCAATTGAGGTTTGAGTTTCCGCTTCATATGTGGATTTCCTTCCATAATACTGTATTTTTAAATAAAATGTTGGAGTTTTTATTACTTACGACTAACTAAAAGCAAGACGTAAACTGTTTATGTAACTAAATTAGGGCACTGTGGCAAGCGATTCGTTGTTAACCAATCCCAGACAAAATATTGAGTCTATAGGTTTATCTGTTGACGTCATGTGTCATCGAGATCGTTCACATTAATGTCAACACGATACCTTGGTTTTGAAATCAACGTGACATATTTTCTTACCAAACTGGTTAAAAAGTAGATAATTTATTCGAGTCGTGGTTTGGAAAAGTACAAAGCTGGAAAAGACCGGTGTCTTAGTTTCCCATCAGTTCGCTTGACCTCGAGACAGTATCCCACTCAGCCTGTGGCTTAACGCGATATTTCACCATCAGTATAAGCTGACCTACCTCAGCGGCAATACAAACATCTTCCCAGCTGTATGCATCTTTTTCATTATTATCCTTACATAACGTCTCATATACTTAGATGTTGTTTGTGTCACGGAGGTCAGGTTAACTTGTAACCGCGTTAACATGACACTACAGTGTTCACCGTTAGCTGACAATAATTTTAACATTTTCCCCGGCGCACAGGTGTAGCGTGTGAATCGTTATGTATATTAATGTTTTTAATGTGGAAAAAGAAAATTTAGCTAGCATACACCGGAATTCTAATTCGGGTCTCTGGCTAGCAGAGTCAACGAAATGTTGTGAGACCTTTGAATAAAACTGTATTTATTTACTGATGTACTATTTTGTCTTTTAGTTGTATTATTAGTAGATAGATTGTTTGTTTGTTTGTTTGTTTGTTTGATTGGTTGGTTGATTAATTGCTGAGTGATATATAGTGATAGCGATATTTCTTATATGTTCTTAACGTTTGTTATACTATTTCCTAAAACCCTATCCAAACTGTCGTTTTGCTAAGTGTAGTGTCTTTCAAGCAGAGTATTCCTGTCTATACTTAGCACTACAGGACTATTATTTTATTCAGCTGATCACTGGTTCTGATAGTGTGCATGTTTGTTGATGGATCACATCGTCGTTATATAAGTGGTATGCCCTCTAACTCGGTGTTAAACACCAATCAATTGCTGCAGTCCTTCTCTAACATGCAACTTACCCCCCACCGGTGACAAATTTTAACGTTTCGTACTTTTTTTATCGTTTCGTAGTATATACTTGGTAAAACGGTGATTTATAATATGATAACATGGTGATGATGTCATATAACTTAATTTTGATGGTCATATATACGATTTCCAATTAGTAAAACGGAATTTGCTGATACAACAACATAATGAACTAAAGCTTGCCGCTCCAAATGACCAGGAAATTCACTTATACTGAAAAACATATATTTCGGTATAAAACAAATAGGAATTTCATATGGGTAACAACTTCTTGGTTTAATGGTCACAACCTCAATTCAGTTTGAAAACAATCTCTGAAATGAGATTGAAACATTCTGACCAATAAACCACATGAAGTTCTTATTTGTTTCATGTTATCCAACTTCTTAATGCCGCTTAATGAACCTATTTCAGTATAGGTAAGAAATGTCACCGGTACGGAAATTATAGTTTTCATTAGGGTAATTATTTCAACAGAGAGATATTCACACCGATCGCCGAAAACACGGGAGAATTGTTCTGAG
Source organism: Mopalia muscosa (assembly GCA_031763545.1). NCBI lineage: Eukaryota > Metazoa > Mollusca > Polyplacophora > Chitonida > Mopaliidae > Mopalia > Mopalia muscosa. The sequence continues at coordinate 11,251 of JARFOD010095349.1, read as the reverse complement.
GTTACGGGGACCACTGAAGCGCTAAGATTCGGACATTTCCATCGTAAAACCCTGATTCTCTTGGATATGTAATGACATCGCTATAACTGATTTATGCACTATGAGAATTAGGTTTTATTTTTCGAAGTCATATTGTTTTTATCTGGTTTATTATATTTCATATCCAGAAAGCCATCAAAGCTGTCGTGGCTGAATCCATTTTCCAATTCCACAAACTTACAAGACAAATTTGATCAAAGGCAAATCAGATTAACGTTATCATCTCACAAACCAGAAGCCATACATTTAAATTTGTCTTTCGGCTCCACAACCTGGCTTCACAGATTTGATTCTATTCGGAAGAACAGGAAACATTCCTGGTGTATGCAATACCTATTGAATGTAAAATCGAATCTGTGGTGAAATGGATAGGAGTCGCTTCAGGGAGCTGATTTCATTAAAACTCCTTAATAGAGAATATCAATTAGATCTGTTCTACTTACAATAGTCCCTACAACTATCCTTGAGACAACAATATCTGATGGAGAGGAACTATTTTGTTTCCTTCCTCTCGCTTATATGTATTTGCAGGGACAACATCGCAAAGCCATAGAGCACATTTATCAACTTCTTCCAGCACGCGTTCTGTCTTTGTACAGACATAAATGAAATTAGTCTGTGGTTGTCGTGATGAGTCAAGAGTGTATTGGACTTAAATAGGTTCTCTCTTAATTGTATTATGGTCTAACATGAAGGACAAAGTGCTTCTAATGCTAGGTGCTTTTTTTCTGTCTGTGGTCTTAGAAATCCCACAAGTGTCTTGGAATAGAGCTGCATTGTGAACAAACATGTGAGTCAGCTTGTAAAGCTTTGGTCCTCTCATTCCTAAACACTGTATTAGTCCGAACACCCACTGGGTAACTGAGCGAATGTCCAAACGGGATTATCTGGTCGCTGGAGCATAACGTACAAACCATTTTGATAACACACTGGTCTAAGATAGAGAGTACCTCCGAATTTTAGAAAAGCCGCCCCTCTGTAGTACACCATGACTGTTCCATTATTTCTAATAGGATTAATACACATTATAACAACAAGAGACAGCCTTATTCTTCAAACAGCTGAATGCATCGAACCTAATAGGTGATCTATTCTGAACTGGTACATAAATTCTTCAAATTTCAATCAAGTCAGGCATTGTAATTTCAAACCAAACAGTTCTTCTTCTTCAAATATCATTTAGTCCAAAAAGATATGAACAACATTGGCTTGTTTGGAGTTCTAATATTTTATTGTGGGAATTCGATATAAGTACTTCATAAGGATGGAAATGGCTTTTCAAAAGATAACCCATTCGGCACGACGTTACTAGTTAATACAGTCAGCGTGCCATAGCATCCCGATCAATGAGCAAAATTGAGCTGATCACTGCTCAATGTGTTCTAAGCTTTCAAAGTCGTCCAGTTATGTAGGTAGTGACAAGTTTCGCTTGGAATAAAGGTCCACAGGTCCTAATCAACGGCTGGTGGGTTATTATTTATTATTATAACAACATTTAAAACTATTTTCATTCAGATTTAATTTTTCACATAGACTGTGTAACTGTTATACTGGAAGGAAAGATATGCCGTTGTAGTACGGCGAATACAGGTGTTAAATCAGGATGATTGTTATAGTTTATAAAACAATAAATCCCCCAAGAGTCTTCAAGTTTTCAGAGGCTCCTTAAGTTTTTCAATGTTTGGAATTGGTGATAAATATTTGAATCAACAATTAGGCTGATCAATTAAATGTTTACCTGTTTTCAAGGAAATTTCTAATATTAATGGAGAAATGTAGAATATGTGCAGGATTGAGCGAATCAGGTGCAGCCATTATATTACGTCGTGTTTGTCTCATATGTGAGAGCACAGAGCAGACATTGTTGCTCTTCCAAACCATATTTCTTTAAGTGCATATAAGAAGATATATATAAGTGCATATAAAAAGATGTATAATACAGTTACCTGTTTGGTAACAATTATTAGTTCTGAGTTGTATTTCTGTAGAGTTTATTCACAGAAGGGACCACAAAGCAATAGCAGTATTTTATTTACGTGAAATACAGAACTCAGATTCACCACCAACATTTTTAATGGGCGCTAAAAAAAACAGCCACGTGACTTTTGAAGTGTACCAAAACTGGTGTTTTACGGATAAGTTAATCGTTTTGGGCATTGAAACAAGCAATAAGTTGGATTTGTTAAATTGTTTTTGGAGGGGTTTTGACGAAAACCGTCAGGGCCTTCTAATCTATCAGAATCACCCTGTGGTTTTCATATTAGTTTTATCGGATATTGCATTAATATTTAACCAAGAGCCGCTGCTATTTCTCGAGGCGATGGCGGAAGTGCCGCTCTGCTGTATCAATATTTCTACAATCTCATTCCTCATTCCGACATTGTCAGCAAAATAAACGACACAATCGATTAAAAGATATCTGATTGAAAATCAATCAGTCCGCAAAGTATTTAATATTTAACTAGTCATATGTTTATTGTCAGGATTAGTATTTCTTCACATAGTCACATTTATCGATACATCTGAGACTGTCAATATACATCAGTAAAACGTTGGCTGTATACATCCGTATAGTGGTTAATCGACCATCCGAACAACAGTAATACACTCAACAACAACAGTATGTATAATATATACCAGCATACGGTGTAAATATTTATTGTAATTTTGACTTAGGTCATACCATTTTCCGCATCATACAGCCAGGCACTGACAATTGTCTTTGATGTTAAGCAGAGTTCAGGAATGGTGATGTTAATGACGGAATCAAAAACTCTAACCGTAATGCTCGGATAATGAAGTTGATTTTCGATAGCGAGATCTGTAGATAAGTTTGTCTTGGTGATCACAGGAGTCAGTGATGCGGACTAGTACAACGCTCACCAGTGTCAACCATGCATACAGATTGGTTATACTTGACCGATCTCTATACCGGTATCTGACGCTTTAGACAACATATCAATATTGTGTTATGTTGACTGACATGGTCAGTCGATTACACGGATAATGGGTAAATGAATTATACAGGTGTATTGACCCTGACAGTAGTTGATCCGATCCAGGACATGCTACCATATGCGAGTTCCTTGTCTTTTATTCTTTTCAGGTGGCAGGGTATGATGACTATTGGTTCTTTTCTATTTTGGCACATTTAAGTCAGAATTTATTTGTGGTATATAAAAAACAGGTTTGTTCCAATAACTAATATTATCTGTATATAACTTTACATTAGATATGTATTTAGTATTAGAGTAGAAAAACATTTAAGGATTGGTCGCGTCTGCCACTTTGAAAACATAAAATAAAATTTGTGTACTTATAGGATAGACTTTATAAACATAATATTAACTTTGTGTACTTGAAGGAAAAATTCTAATAAATATGGATTGCTTGTCTCCCGAGACTGCCAGACATCTGTGAGAGTTTCTTGCTGATATACTAATTATTCAGAATCAATATAGGGTGTACCAGAAAACAGAAGTGAGTTGTCGTTACCTTATGCAGATTTACCACGCACTGTATGCGGAACCATGTTTAACTGGATAATCAATTAAATACGAAGATCAGCATCATTAAATTGAGACATTGGTTAATAATGGAGTTTGCACGATTGGTTTTTCTCATACTTTCTTATGTTATATGTCATTTATACCGGCAGTCAGCCAATGTGCAATTTTTAACGTCGCATGATGTTTTGCCTATAATAAATAACGACAAAGCCGGTAGTGCATCTTAATGTAATAATGTGATCTGATAAGCCTAGCCTTTAGAACTTGTAGCAGCACAATTGACACTAAAATGTTAAAGAATCCCCCAGTTCGGCAAATCAAACAGAAATATCTTTCTTTTTAGTTTAAATTGCTTGAAATGTGCAATTAATCGGAAAACCTGTTTGGAACTCAAAAGTTGTTGGGATGGTATCGTGAAATAGTTGCATAAAAACCTCACGTACACTTATTAAAAAGAGGAAAGGCCAATTTACACTATCCATCTAAAATCAGAAACCTCTATGATCAGGGTCCTGATGATGGTTTGATAATAAACCGACAAATTGAGTCAATATGAATTTTTCGTCCTTCTTTGGAGTAGTCACCTTAATCTATTATGTTAAGCTTGTCAGTGGAAATTCTAATATCTATGATCAGATATATATTGTTTTAATACATTCAAATCTTTTATAAAAGCGAAGGCTACTTGTGTGAAAATTAAAACTTTGTCACTCAGCTTTTATAAGAGTTTCCGAATATTGGTCTAAAGCATATAGTCTTATTGGAATCCAAACATCTAAACCCTTAACGTTTATTCGTTTTAAAAGTCTGAAGTATTTGTGTTTTATTGCGACATTCCACTAAAGATTTTCCTTGATTGGGTGTTTAAATATCGACGAACCAGGAATTACTGTTGGCAAATTTCGCGTGCCGTTGGTTAGAAACAGCCTTCGCTCAAGAGCATCATCACGTGATGCATCTCACATAGAAACAGTTCTTAGTCTGATTTGAGTTGCCGGGCCTGTGCGGTCCACCGATATAAAATCTGTGAAAATCGAAAAAAACAAAAACACAAAATTATTACTATTGTTTTCTGAATAAGTGCGAACTTGTACATAGCGCTAATCCAAGTATGATATGATGTGAAAAAAATCACGGAACAAAATGATGAGCTGTTCAGGGATTTTCTTCTCGCTGTAAAGGCCAAGCTCGTGCTGGTATTGATCAGAGAGATTCGCGTGCTTCTATGACGCCACAATCCTGCTGTTGAAATATTTAGATTTTTTCGGGCCACAGACATCTTGTTGGTTTATCGGAATCCCCCCGATATTTGACGTGTCAATTCTGCCTGTGTTTGTAATTTTAGAAACACATCTGGAGGGCCGCCGAGCAGAATTACAGGCATCATTGCATTGTTTTTATCACGTCTTAGCCCAGTAGTTTAATTGCTTTAAAAATAAACGCACTAATTCTTGCGACTTGTCGCAATGCTTAAGCAAAGAATTGCGAAGCAGAATCATTAATTCTTTACATTGCCTGTCTGTGATAAAATACCGAGAATTGGGGTTTGCGATTTATATGAACTCATGATCGCAGCAAAAAAAAAATGTGTAAACATCAAGGGGATTGCGTCTTTTTTTGATTTAGTGGTTTAATCTATGTTTCCACGAAGTACTACGTTACGATACGGATTTTGTCGATCATTTAAATATCTGTTTGAATTCGTCATGGCTCTATATCCAAGGTATACAGTTATGACTTCCAAATTTCCAATCTTGCCCCGATATGTAGACCCTACTCTTGACACAATCGTAAGGAATTTCTTGTATAAATAGTGTAATTGTAACGTTCAAGTATAAATGTATTACGGTTCAATATATCGGTTTATTCCAACCCCATACTTTGCCCCAAATAAACCAAGATCTTGAATCAGAATATGTTCATATGCATCTGTTGTAATGGAGTCGTATCTTAACTCTGCTTTGTGAAACTCATCATACAGTGAGAATAATGGTAATAGTGAGGTATATAGTAGTGCAAAACAACAAATAATATACCTGAAACTTTACATTAATTTAATCAGAATTTAGGGGTTTTTTGGTTAATGGTACTCCAACTTTTGTCACACTTTACCATCGAATTTTCTGTCTTTTCCGAGGATGTCATATATCGTTATATACAATTGAAGAATATGGCATAAAACATTAGCAATCTCAAAACATTGAGATGTTTTGAAGTGTCATAAAACACTGTAACCTTATGGAATTTATACAGAAATATACATCGATGTATTTATCAACGGCCACGTGATATAAAACCACGCGTTATTATACAAGCATCCGGAAATAACAAAACGTGTCCAAGACCCAGTTTTTCATTTCATACCGGGTATTGTGATTCTGAGACATCAAATCTGTCGAATTCGCGTTTCGCACCGATACTATCAGTAATAGACCAATCAGATTACAGGATTTCTGGAACATTATTGATTCGATTCAAAGCAAATAAAATGGTGGCTTAAATAAAATTTGCACATTTGGGAGACAGTGTGCTAAGAAAACAGAAAAGAAATAAGGTGGGGAAAAATATAGGGATGTTTACTTTTTTAAAAACAGATGAGAAGAAATGGCCAATAGATATCATCCGTTAAAATTTGTGTGTACGTGAAAATATGACATTTCACATATCGACATTTGTCTCATATAACATACCCCTCAAAAAATAAATAATAAAAACGGATCTAGCTCTTCTATTATCATATATGGAGTAAATCACTAAACTCAAGATAAGTCAAGTGAATGCAATTGATTCCCCCTGTAATTTAGTTTTTTTATTTAAAAAAGAACACGTTGCAGCATTAAGTCCACGACAGTTCTAACCCATACTAACGCGGATATTGTATCTTCACATGTTTCCTTTGTAGCAACATCAAATTAATAAAATAGCGCTAAACTAAAAAAAAGGTCTTCAAGTTTCCATATAAAATATAAACAAACTCACAGTTCAATCAATCAAAGTGTTACATAACACGCGCAGAAACTGACGTTAAGCCCATAACTTTGCAACAACTTTAAGCACATATACTTGGCCTGTTACTTATCACAGTAAAACTTAAAATTGATAAATCAAGCTGCATACAAAAGTTGAGTTCAATCTGCTAAAGCTTCTCAACGGAAAACTGATTACGTCATAAACCGGATGGTAGAGAGACAAGAATCAAACCTATATGGCCCACTGGTGGGTAACTTATATAGCTATTAAACAAGTAATGATTTTTATTTCTATTTTTTAGCCTAAGAAGTAATACACAAATAGAATAACTGAACGAAACTTGGTCTAATGCCTTGAAACAATCTCTGACTGTCATCGGTTCTGTTTTGGAATTCAAACAAACGGAGGTACGAGTCAGGAAGCGCTGTGATATATTGAGAACCTTTGCTATAGTTTATAGGATTAAGCCTAGTTTACAAGTTACCTCCAGCGTAAAGGCCGTGAAGTCAATACCCAATATGCTCATCTAAATTTATTACTAGAGCCGGCAAACACAGTCTGAGAACACTTTGATGTCACGCGAGTGGAAGTGATGCGTAGCCCAAGGACTCAGTAGTCACTCTCGTACACCGTTTCTAGCCTCGTTTATTCCCTGAGAATTGCTGTACATTAGGTGCTAAATCTGTAAGGAATAGCCGCTAATTGGGCCGTAAATACCCGTAATCAGTCGAAATAGCTTCACACAATGGCATTAGAACAGACATTCCACATTTAAAGCAACTGTTGGAATTTGATTTATTGAGGGAGTTTGTGATCAAGGTAAACTCAAGCCCCATCCCGAGGTAGAGAATAATGGTTCCGTCCTCACGCTTTTAGCTCATCGTTTGGGAACTCCAGTGACATTAAAACGCAATGAATGTGACATGCGTTAGTGTTTCGAATGCTTCACGACGGTGTTAAACGATGTGCAGAGTAACCCATTGCAGTTCTTATTTTGAAACCGTTGCACTGATATCCAGCCCTATCCAAGTCCATCTTGTTTAAAGCATTAGAAATAACAGGAAGACTAAAATAAGTAGAATCGCACTTGGATTTGTTTGTTTGATTGGGGTTTAACGTCGTACTCAAGGGTATTTCACTTAAATGACGAAGGATTGTACACAGCCTTATTATAGTGGGAACCACCACCGCGATTGCCGGCGCCACAACATGTGACTCGCTCATATACCTGATGGTCGACAGGCGGACTCGATCCGGTGATTGGTAAATTGAAGCAGGTTCAGTGTATAGTATAGCGCAGTCGCTACCACTAAGCCACAACCGCGGGCCCTAATTGCACTTGGAATGTCTAAGAAAACGAGATCCACATTGCTCAATTGAATTTAAAGGGAGGGACGCAGCTGATAGGTGTCTCTTAAAGTTTCATATTATTTGCTTTTGAATTCGATTAATGATTGGTTGATTGGTGTTTGAAGCCGTGTTTAAGGCTAGTTCACGTACATGATGGCGGTGTACTTCCAAATAGTTAGCATCAGCACAACCGTAATGTGAGGTGCTTTATATCAATGTTCTGTAGGATAAGTAGACATTCTTTCATATGCGACAGCCAAAGGGCGACAGCAAATTGAAGGCGTCATATGTATGAACTAGCATTAACTACGAAGAAAACCCTTCAAAAAATAAATCAATTTACATGAAAGTAACTCATAGTTAAGAAACAAATCCTTAGATATCAGACAAAAATATCTTTACCTCTCCCCCACAATCCCACCCAAACAAAAATTGTGGGTTTATTTTTTAGCTGTGAGTTTCGATGGTCCATAGCCACTTGTCTTCCTGTTGGCAGCAGTTCCAGTGTTCAGCAGAAGATCTCGATTGTAATTTACCTCTTGTCCTGATCTAAAGCACGAACAGGAAACCGAGGTTCATCACCAATTAGGCAGATAAGTCCTGTTATATGACCTCAAGTGCTAAAGGCGCCAAGAGTCAATGATATGGCGGGAACAAATCCAATACCGTCTCCAAAAGTGTGGAGGTACCAATCAATAACCTAATTTGCCTTTGGACCCAAAAGCGTATTTTCTTAGCTAACAAAAATAGGACACGATTATTTTTTTATATCTCCAATGATGTTTTCAATGAGCATTTTTGTTTCTGTAGACTTAAATCATCTGAGACGCTGTCATGCGGCACCACCCATACTGAATTATGTATTCGTTAGTTTTCAAAGAACCGCACACATAAATGTAATGGCGTTCCTTGCCTGAGAGGAATTATGAAGATTCCAAGCGTAGAACAAGTCTTACAGGAAGGTACAGGTTTTAATTACGTTAACTTCTAAAAAAATTGACGTAATCTCGTCACATTAATTTTACATCATTAATACTGGCTCCCAAACAGTCAAAAAGTCAGGCATGTACCTTTAAAATGTTGTTAACGACCGCTACTGTCAAATAACATGTGTCACCATATCTCTAGTCAAAAGATGAGTTTATTCTTCTCAAATCCTTTTTTACAACATCCCTATCAATTTAAAGATAAAATCAGTTTCATAAGTACATAAATTCATTCAACAATCTCACGGGTTTCGTCTTCAATCGATCCACATGTCTACCTGTGCGAATACATTTTGTTTTCTTTTTGGTAGTATTTCCTGATAACCTAATGTCCAACCTAAACCTCCATTATCGTAAGTTATCTGTTATGCTGAGCTAAAGCACGTTCGTCAATAACGAGGTTCATCCCAATTAGTGCGATACGTGCTGTGATTAGACGATTCCTGGAGGCGTCAAGAGACGACGATTTGGCGGATTGGAGACCAAGACATTCAGACTTTTGGAAGCATCAGTCTACAGTTTCGCTTTTTCATATAGATCATAAAAGGTAATTTCTTTACTATAGCTTAAAGAGAAAACGACTAGATCTTGTTTCAACTTTGCTGCTTTAAAGGTGTCTAAAGCAACAGTTTGTAGTGTTGAAAAAGTAAATGTTTTAAAAGTCATTTGTATACGTATAAATTTAAAAATCGCTGTTGTCCAGTTAAAGCTTTGTCTGTTTCCAAGGTGAGGCGATCGTTGTGTTACATGGATAAAAGTACAATAAAGCGTGGCTGAAGGAGATGAACACATGGAATATTTCCGGTCCCTGGGTCGGCAATATTTCTTTTGATTACAGTAATGTCGGCTGATACTGGACAAGTAATTGGGACATTATTTATGAATAGGCTTGCGTGAGGATATCCTCAATCAGTTCATTGGAATCTACAAACGATTATCTTGGATGAATTCGTCATTATATTCTGATTACGTCATAATGCCGAGCCGTCTTATCCGATCCAGACGTAACCTGCATAAATATTAACAGCTATTTTACCCATCTGTCCCAGACGAACCAGTGTTATTACATAATAGTAGTCTGAAATCAAGGAATCTATTTGAATATCTGAAAAGCTAGAGGAGTGGCGCACGGATTTTAACACTCAGATTTGACTTTAAAAAAAAAACAAATATAAAAATACTTCCACTAATTCTGCGGACCGTTTTTGTGGTAGAGTTCTTTTTTCTGAATTTCTTGAAATTACCGTACTAATACACCTGAGCAACAACTGTGTAAAAACAACTGAGTGAATACTGTTCGTCACATTAGGTTAATAAAACACACACGTGACCAAAGCATGATAACGAGTATATAATAAAACAAATTTGTCAAAATACTGTCAATCGTTATTAGGCTTTCCCGCATCGAAAATAGAAAGCATCCCTAGATAATATGGGCTTAATTACTGGTTTACACTGACAACAAAGTACAAAACATCAGCCCTAAATCCGCTTCTCTAGCCAAGGGTTGCTTTCCGAGCTACTCTGCATTTCAAGTCTTGGCAGATAATTAATGTACAATGAGAGTTTCAGCTAAGCCATCTGGCGGATAAAACGATCACGGTTCTAGTTAGCTCCCGCGGTTTACAGTTACATTCGCCGCCAAATTCATTAACAAAGTCTTCTCATAACACATCATCTGATTGGAAGCTAGAAGTTCCTACGCATCCAATCATTCACTTGAAAGCCGAGTCCCATTATACTTGAATTATCCGCCAAGGGTTGAATTGCAGAGTAGCTCGGAATAGTAACCCTTGGCTAGAGAAGATTAGAACCGCTCGGCATAGTGAATTTTTCTGGTCAAAGGGCAACAACTTTTCCGTACAAATAATCTGTTTTGCTTGAATGCTATAGCAACAGAGCAAATTAAAATCCCTGACGATTATTTTTGGCACAAAGAAAGTCGCTTTTATACGACAGACAAATGATGAAATAGGGGAGAGAATTTCGTGAAATATTAGTAAAACAAATAACAAATCTAGCTGTTATTAAAATTATTTTACAAAGGAATTTTTTTCCAGACAAATTTGTTAACTGTTATGGCAGAGGAAAAGACAAGAAATGAAGTTGAAGCAGCAAGTAAAAGAAAACAGGTGGTACGTATGTCATTGATTATTGTCAGAAAAACAATAACTCATACCACTGGGTTACAGACTGGAGATGTTCTTTGAGTTTTTCCAGTGCTTGGAATTCGTGACAAATTAATGGAAAACGGACAGAATAAATGAATTATTCCATTAAATATTTATGTGTAAGAAATGTTTAGTGCTCGGGATTCGTGACAAATTTATGGAATAGCGCCCAGTCTGAATTATTTATCAAATTTATGAAGGAATCGTGTCGATGTAAGTCCCCCCG
>JARFOD010095338.1:0-17211 GCA_031763545.1 Mopalia muscosa | reverse complement strand
TTTTGTTTCAGCGCATCTATCTACTTCGACTTTATATCAGACACTAACACACGCAGGCAAAAAAAAACAAAAAAAAAAAAAAACAACACCACAACACAACACATAAAGAAATCAACAGGTCAGCAGATGATTACACAGACGTATTGTTTACCTGCAGGAGGACGGACATATATCCAGATTATTTACTATGGGTATTCGATTGGGCGAATAATACGCCCGTTATTAGCGTGAACTGTCAGAGTGGGTGTCCTGTGGATTCCCCTCAGCTAAGTGGCAACATGATTAAGTACTACTTGTGATGTCGCTGTATCAAGTATTGTGAAAATAGTGTTTTTTGTCTGTCATTAGGTCGACAAGATACATGCAGATCCATTATAAAGATAAAAAGCTAGGTGTGTGCCTTGTTCCGAAATTCAATACGCCTTCTAAACGATACCACGTTATGTATTCACTTTACCTTTCAAGCTGAATGTATATTAATAAAGCTATGTGCCATTCGGAAATCCAATGTCATCAAAACGAAAGGTACAAAAAACTTAACAGTGGCAAAAGTGTAACTACGGGTTCACATGGACTGTAGAAATTACATACGTGTGAGTACAATATTGAACGGCGGTCACAAGGACCAAATTGCTCAATTAGCCGAGGACGTGATTAGACCAGACAGGGTGTTTTTTCAACTTTCTGACAGTAATGACATCATTTTTCAGGATTTGGCACATCTCGTCTAATACCCTATCCATGATATATGTATCAGATCAGATCTATGCCCATGTTCTGGTCAAATCAAAATGTCCTGTTGATTCCTCCCAGAGTTAAGCGGCAACAAGATTAAGTACTACTTGTGATGTCGCTGTACCAAGTCTTGTGACAAAGGTGCTTTATGTTTATAATTAGTTTGACAAGAAGCAATCAAATCCATTATTAAGATACAAACTTAGGTGTGTGCCTTAAATTTTGATCTTACCTTTCAAGCTGAATGTATCCCAATAAAGATATGTGCTATTTGGGACTGAATCCAATGTCATGAAAACGAAGTGTAAAACACAGTGTAACTACGTGCCGTACATTGATTTGAAGATGATTTTCATTTTCATGAGTGTTAACATGGACTGTAGAAATTACTTACGTGTGAGTACAATATTGAAGGACGGTCACAAGAACCCAATTGCTCAATTGGCGGAGGACGTGATTAGACCAGACAGCGTGTTTTCCAACTTCCTGACAGTAACGACATCATTGTTCAGGATCTGGCACATCTCGTCTAATACTCTATCCATGCTATATGTATCAGATCAGTTCTATGCCCATGGTCTGGTCAAATCAAACACACTATGAACATCCAGTTCGAATTCCTGTTCAATCCATCCTGTTATAACCCACAAAAGACACAAAAACCATCAACTGATCAGTGAAAAAAAAATACATCTCAATTGTTTAAGAACAGTACTAAAACAAATACTTGGTTTATCTCAGAAACGATTTCTTGAACGATCTTATAAACATTTTGGCTGATACAAATTCTCAGTAAAATGAGTTTGACATTAACCATAGTAAATCGTAAAAAACAAAACAATTCATGTATAGCCTAATTACATTAGAAACGTCAAAACTTGAGAAAAAAAAATCCTGTCATGTTTATTATCTCAGTCCTGTTTTACGTCTGTTTAGAAAATTGAGGCGTCGTATATATGTACATGCTTGTGTCGGTGTCAAAAGTAAAACGAATAATAAGACATTTTTTAATGCGTTTATTCCATATTGGTATATTCTTACAAATGCTCACAACAATCTAGGCTGAATTCCGCAACGCATGTCAGGTTATATCTCTCGGGCGAGCCCATACGATGTCAATGTTGGTCATAGCTGTGTTACATAATTGAATATCATAACGTAATGTTGCCGTTCTTTACTAATCTTTATTAATCTATTCTTTACTAATATATATAAAATAAATGAAGTCAATGGTAACTGCAGCACTTGCAAAAAAAAAAAATATATAAATCGTTTGCAAAATGATGAATTTCGAGCATAACCGTTTTACACAGCAGGTGTCTCAATCTTAGAATGGAACGATTGGTTTTGTTTTTAACTAACAAAAAGTGCTAGTTGATGTCATTAAATTAAACGAAGATTAACAGAGGTCCATTTTTCCCCGTAACATTTTTACGAGTTCAGAGAATGTTCAGCGAATAATCAGTTTAATATCTCTCCAACACGCACACAGAGGAGACAAAAATATTGATTTATGTTATTACCATGGTAATTTTTACTTCCATTCATCTTAATACACGGAAAGCATGGGACATACTTATAATTTAGCAAATTACACGTTTTGTTTTTCCCTTGTTATCGGACAGTTTAATAGAAGATATAGAGAGCGGGAGGTTTTCAACAGTTAGTTAAAATTTCGTCACGACACATTAGCCGATTGTTACTAAAACCCTTTTATACCAGAAGTCCATTAGCTTATCCAATACACTTCTGTTGTTGAGGCCTATAAGTCTTTTCAGATAAAGCCAAGTTACACAAGTGCCATCACGTATACCCAAGGACACATATTAAAGCGTATCCGATGAAGCGTATTTTGGATTCTCAAAATATCTAGGCGGATCTAAATCATGACTTTCGGGCAATTAGATTTACTGTTAAGTCGAAAACAATGTATTTGACATGGCGGAAGGCTTAACAGATGCGAATGTCAGAAATACGTCTAAAACGTATTATTGTCAGCATAATGCCCCTGTGATGCGTCAACAAAAACAATGACAAATATATAAAAGAAACTTCAGTCGTTCATTACACACACTTTTCCACTATCTTCATTAGTAGGAATAAGTATACATTGTATTTTTATGTCTCGTTTTTGATTAGTAAGAAATGATACAACCGTTGTGTACTAGTGATGGGCCTACGTGGTAGTTTCATGTTGCCTTGGGTATGTCAGGGTTTAGACTGCAACACGAAGCCGATCTTTTTGTGATGTAGCTGTATCATTATGTCCTGCTCATGACGCCGATGACTGCTTCCCTCCGGCTATTTAGATGGCGCACCGTCATGTGGATGACGTAACGAAAGTTCCACTTTAAATCTAAATAACAAGATTTTAAAAGTCCGAGTTTTAGCTGCTGCAGAAATTCCAAATGCCCCGGAAAAACTCCCCATCTTCCCTTTATCTTTCAAATTGTGTGTATATTGTTTAAGTTTGGGTCCAGTTTAATTTTTAATAGTCGTCTTGAAAACTGATCATAATAAACGGTGACAATGGTGCAAATATTCCTTCTGAAAAATAATTACTGATATAAGGTTCAGATTTAGCCATTTCCTAGGGGAAATGTTGCGGAATTGTGGTGCGGGCTTATCGATTTACTTTTAAGGAACAATAATAGCTTACCTGATAAAGCTAAACGAAAATTAACCGAGACATACCGTTTCTGTAATATTTATTCCAAGTGTATGACCTCCTTTTCAATATATAACCTGTTCAATAACTTTCCAGAACGAACAGAAATCACAGAGAGAATTAAAAAAAGACAACTGATTATTGTCATTCTAATTTGTATTCGATTCATCTATATCAACATGTTGATACTTTAAGCTTAGCACTACACTTACATCCTGGTTTTGTCATAGTTGTCGCATCGTGTGGTAGCCTTGGAGAGAGCAAACGGTTTTGGTACAGTTTATTATATCCTGATTGTTGTCTGATTTATCACATCTGATGGGAGCCTTGCAGAGAACAAGCGGTTATCATATATTTTATTGCATCCAGATTGTTGTCTGATTTATCGCATCTGATGGGAGCCTTGCAGAGAACAAGCGGTTATCATATAGTTTATTATATCCTGATTGTTGTCTGATTTATCGCATCTGATGGGAGCCTTGCAGAGAACAAGTGGTTATCATATAGTTTATTATATCCTGATTGTGGTCTGATTTATCGCATATGATGAGAGCTTGCAGAGAGCAAGTGGTTATCGTATAGTTTATGATATACTGAGTGTTGTCTGATTCATCGCATCTGATGTGAGCCTTGCGGGGAGCAAGTGGTTATCGTATAGTTTATTATATCCTGATTATTGTCTGATTTATCCCATCTGATGAGAGCCTTGCAGATACCAAGTGGTTATTGTATAGTTTATGATATATTGATTGTTGTCTGATTTATCGCATATGATGAGAGCCTTGCAGAGAGCAAGTGGTTATCGTATAGTTTATTATATCCTGATTGTTGTCTGATTTATCGCATATGATGAGAGCCTTGCAGAGAGCAAGTGGTTATCGTATAGTTTATGATATACTGATTGTTGTCTGATTCATCACATCTGATGGGAGCCTTGCAGAGAGCAAGTGGTTATGGTATAGTTTATTATGTCCTGATTGTTGTCTGATTCATCACATCTGATGGGAGCCTTGCAGAGAGCAAGTGGTTATCGGATAGTTTATTATATCCTGATTGTTGTCTGATTTATCCCATCTGATGAGAGCCTTGCAGAGACCAAGTGTTATTGTATAGTTTATGATATATTGATTGTTGTCTGATTTATCGAATCTGATGGGAGCCCTTGCAGAGAGCAATTGCTTATCGTATAGTTTATTATATCCTGATTGTTTGATTTATCGCATCTGGTGAGAGCCTTCGAGTGAGCAAGTGGTTATCGTATAGTTTATAATATCTTGATAGTTGTCTGATTTCTCGCATCTGATGGGAGCCTTGCAGAGGGCAAGTGGTTATCGTATAGTTTATTATATCCTGATAGTTGTCTGATTTATCGCATCTGATGGGAGCATTGTAGAGAGCAAGTGGTTATCGTATAGTTTATTATATCCTGATTGTAGTATGATTTATCGCATCTAATGGGAGCCTTGTAGAGAGCAAGTGGTTATCGTATAGTTTATTATATCCTCATTGTTGTCTGATTTATCGCATCTGATGGGAGCCTTGCAGAGAGCAAGTGGTTATGGTATAGTTTATTATGTCCTGATTGTTTTCTTATTTATCACATCTGATGGGAGCCTTGCAGAGAGCAAGTGCTTATCGTATAGTTTATTATATCCTGATTGTTTTCTGATTTATTGCATCTGATGGTAGCCTTGGAGAGAACAAACGGTTATCGTATAGTTTATTACATTATGATTAATTCACCTTAACTGAATATTATAACACTCTGGTGAGAGCCTTGAAGAGAGTGAACGGTTATCGCATAGTTTATGTGATTTTAACTTTGCTTTCTCCTGGATTTTCGGCGTATGTGGAGTGTAAAATGGACAATCTGTCGTGCTATAAATGAAAAACCCTTGACGTAAAACGTTAAACGGCAAACGAACAAAAAACACTTTAAAACATCTAAGCTAATGTTTATCCTGGCGGATGGGCAAATATATTTACTGTCGTGTCAGAAACTTTGTATTCGAAACAGTGAAGGGCTTCAGAAGAATTAAAAGTACATCTTAAATCAATTCCCTATTGTACGTGTACCTTAATTATATGCTGCTCTGCCACAGTTGATAATATGACACTGCTTTATCTCAACTTTTTGTTCAAGAGATTGTCGTAATCCACAATCAATAAATAAAACGGAACACGCAAGCAACACAATCAGAGAAGATTAACAAGGATTATGTTGAGACTAATCCTCTTTACTCCCAGTGTTTTCTGAATGTAAAAAATACGTCTCCCTTTCTATCAGATAAGAAATTGAGATGCGCAACTTACATTCAAATTTCAAATGTCTCGATACCGTTAGCCATTTTTTCTGTACACGTCTATATTTGAGGCTGAGCGCGTAATGATTCGGCGAGATTTTTGTGAATAAATACTAATACATCAAAACTACTTTGTTAAAGGTGTTAATACTATGAGTGCGTCTAAACCTGGATGAAGGAGGTAATTTTATACATGTCGTCACAACATTCGTGTTTGTAGCGATTTTAAATGAGGCCACATACAATTATCCGTTCTGACACTTTTAAGCATTCGTCTCGTCAGAATATAACAAGCCTAATAAGGTTTTATTCCCGCCATTATTTAATACTTCTTTTCCAGTATTTGTTGCATGTTCTGTTCCATTTTGTGAAGACTAAAAAAAATGAAGTGAAACTAGTAATTTGACCAGCTTCAAAGCCAAATTTTGACATTTTTTTCTCCCATTGTATCAACGCATTATTAATAATGTGTCCATGTGCTTATCCACTTAAATAGTTTAGAATAGGATGAGTTATTTAGTCTGAGTTTGATGAATGGTCACCGACTCTGTAGTAATCACAAGCACGTGTAGTGTTTTTAGAATGTCCACAAGATCCGAATAGCTAAATTGATGGAGCACATGATAAGAGTAGACAGATTTTCCAGATGCGTCTTTTCAACTTCCTGATAATAATGGCTCGATTCGTTAGGAATTTGCTAATGCAGTACTACGTGTATATGTATGTATCCACACTTTGCGTTTGATATTCTTGTTGTATTCACAATACCTCTTTGAAGTCTAGTGCCGAGATGTGTCAAGGCAATTCAAGCTCATTATTTTTAGTCCTTTAATTATCCCACGACGTCAACAACAAAAAATTACCTCAGCATTTGGTTCTTTTACAAACATATTTTAATAACGTTAGTATTATATCAGTAATTAATATTTTCTCTGTAAAGATAACAGTTCGACATTTTGTACCTAATACTTTCTACTCAAACAACGTTATGACAAATTATTAGTTAATTGGCACCGATAAATGATAAGAGGAAGGTTGGGAGTAGCTTCCTTTTGCCCGGTTGCTCTCTGAGCTAAAGCGCAACATGAATCTGATCTCTATTGCGTTCTGGAATTGTCCTGTCTTGAAGTTGGTTGTTGCCAATGTTGTTGAAGGTGGTTCCTTTCACCCATCGTCTGGCACGCCGTCGTGTGGGTGAAGTAATATAAGTGTTGAGGGCTTAACACCCCAATCAAACGAACAATATAGAACCTTCCATTGCATTGAAAAGATCAGAACTTGGACACACATGCGAAAAATTTCCTTACAAAATAGTTAAGAAAAATCATGAAAATTAAAACTATCAACACGAAATGAAACTTGGGTAAGATTTTAATCTTTTAGGTTTCATGAAAGTGTATTTTTGTCTTAAGGTGGACTGGAATAGGTTAAACAAAAAACAGCCTAACGAAGTTATAGCAAGTGTACCATGGCTAGTAAAGTTCGACCAGCAGAGATGACTCTGCTTTTTAAGAGTTATGCTATCCTATAAATATTGAAACCAAAGATGAATATATTACATTTATAGCTAAGTAGTACGCCACCTCCACTCCTTATCAACGAGTCCCTGAGCGTGGCTTAATGCTTAGCTTCTCAGCCTACTAATCCCATTCCAATGTACCGCTCACAGCTTCGAGGTCGTCTGTGGTCTTCAGATACAGGCAAAGGAGTTGGTCATCACATGTAGGGTGGGTTTATCGAGGTTTCCAACCGTAATTACTCAAGGGATATTGTGAAAAGGACAATTGAGTACCATGTCAAACTTAAACAAACAAACATCATTATCAATGATTTTAGCACACTTAGTGGAAAACTAAATAAAAGAGTTACTTGGACCAAAGGTTGGAATATTAAACTGTAAGACCTAGCAGCCGTGGTTCAATGGTCAGCCTTTCGAACTTCTGACCGTTCATCGATCTACCACTCACAGCTTAAATGGCGTTTCTCAGGTCGTTCTCAGATGTTTTCATATTAGTTTTCCTCCAAGTTTTTCATCGTATTTAAGTGCAATCCGTCGACATACGATTATTTCAAGAGTTGTCTTTTATATATAGATTTGTAAGTATACTCATAACATATGTTTAGGATAAATCGCTCATGTAAGTCAGTTGTCTATATAGACGTACTATAATTATGCCATTTTATCAAGGGTAATTGTATATATCAAGTTGCACAAACGGGCTATAAAGTAAACCCATAGTATTTATTGCTATAACCGTCGCAGGTTATAAAGGGCCCCATTTTACAAAGCGATTCTTTCTTATATTAAACGTACCTTCCATGGCTACGCATTGATTTCAGTTCTGTGGTCATAAAATGTTTTATAAAGACAGGATCGTTTACTGAAACGTGGCTAATGTACCCTATATATCATATGCTGTATATCTGTATTTCTGAAACAGACAATGCACGATGTTTTACTCAGAAAGAAACATAAGACAAACTAAAAAATATGTATATTTATTTAAAATAGGACATCTATTGCATCAACGCTTATAACGTCTTCATTCGAATTGTCAACATTCTATTTAATCTCCATATCATAATTAAACTGTTCTATTTGGATTATGATGGTGTTATCCAGCAATTTCCAATCAGGATATTCCACATTTCCCCAGGCGGTTGTAAAGTCTCTCTTCAATATATAATGCTACTTATATTATTAGATCGGAATATTAAATGTTCCCAAAGAAGCGCGATGATCTCTTCAATATATAATGCTACTTATATTATTAGATCGGAATATTAAATGTTTCCAAAAAAAGCGCGATGATAAAAATAATGATTTATTGATTGGTGTGTTACGCCGTGCCTAAGGGTACATGAATTTCACTTTATGACAGCAGTGTATTTCTACAATAATTTACACTAGGGGCAATCAAGATGAGAATGTTTTTTGTTTATAATGCTGGAAATTTAATATTGCTCCAGTGATAAATAAATCCAGTATTGCTACTCTTCAAACAAACTACCCTTGGCCAGATGATTATTAATAACGCGTATTTTTTTTTAATACACAGGAGGGTAACAAATACAGATAACCTCATCACTCATTGCATCTGGGACTGGGACAAGCCTATACATCTAATAGCATACCATTAATACCTTAAAATCGTACATTAACACGATACAAGTTCAAATTCATTTCCTTCAATTGATACATTGACATAACCCAGTTCCTTAAATTCACATTTAAACATTAATTTAATACCTTGAAATAGTGAATAAGGTCACATTCGATTCTTTCAAATCCTACATTAGCACTAAAGCAATTTTTTTTCAAATGGCACATTTGTAAAAAAAAATTTAAATCGTACATTAGCACAAATTCAATTCAATCGAATTGCACTTTAGCATAACTTCAAGGCCTAATAAGTTCTGTTTATATTTTATTAATGTCTAGCCAGATAACCGATTTCGAATCAAGCAACATTTTCTTTCTCATCATCATCAATCTAATTTAAGCAGGTCGCATAGAATTGTATTGCACACATTCCCACTTACATGCACCTATTTGCATTCGGTATTAGCAGAATACGCTGAAACTAAAAGTATGTACATGTGTTCCTTCTCTAGCATTTACTAACCGTTCTCAGTATTGTGTAGCAGTGGCGGCGCCAGGACTAGAAGTCAGGGATGAAAGGGGTGGGGGATGACAGCAAAACTATGCAATGGTGGTGATAGGCTGAAATGTAGCTAAACTAATTTTATCATTGGATTTGTTTCTCAAGCTATGGTGTTCACAACACATAGGTGTATATTGTAAACTCATTTAATGGTAACCATTTTGTTTTAGCAAATTTGGTGAAATGCAATCCCATCTGTTATCTTACTAGGTAGAGGCTATATTTCAAACTATTCCATGAGTTTTCGAGCTCACAACATTACATACATGCATTTTGTAAAATTATGCAATGGCTGCCATTTTGTGAATATTGAAAAATTATGGCATGATGGCTATATTGCTTTGTACAATTTGATAAAATGCAAGCCTATCAGATGTCTTAGTAGCAGGAAGCTAACTCCCAGGTTTCAAGTCGATCTGTGAATTTGATCTCAAGTTCTCATGTCCCCCAAACATGAGTGAATATTGTGGAATTATGCAATGGCGGCGATAATGGAATGCAATCCCATCCGTTGCTGAATAGTAGCAGGCTATATTTCAAGGTTCAAAATAATCCTTAAATTCGTAACAAATTGATCGTGTTCATATCAAATACATATATGAATATTGTTACATTATGCAATGGTGGCCATATTCTTTTAGACAATTTGATGAAATTCAACCCCATCTATTGTCTTAATAAGAGAAAGCTATGTCCGTGATTTTATTAAAGAGTTACGGTGCTCACAACATCAACAGACATGGATGTTGTTAAATAATTTAAAGACGCCAATATTGTTTCATGGCACTTGGTAAAATTCAATCTTACCTACTGTACTAAAGGCAAAAAGTTATATACAAAATTGAAGTTAATCGTGAATGTTTTCTATATTTATCGTGTTCAAAACACAAACAGGCATGAATATTGTGAAATTACGTAATAACGGCCATACAAAGTTTGAAGTTAATCGGTAAGTTTAGCTCTGAATAACATTTCTAAGCCTCCACCCCCACCCCTACTATAGCATTATTAACAAAGACGAAGCCCAGAGAGAAGCTGCTTTGAACAGGTCTACAATCACCAAGAAATACCACGAAATTATTGATCAACAAATATTGCTTAAGGGATTCACAGATGACTCGTTGCTTTATGGTAAATGTACACCTAGAAACCACAGGCCTCGCTCGGTCGCTTTCTATCATCTGTCAAATTATGGAACATATAATTTTCTCTGTTGAATATCAGCTGGAGATTAACTTAATTCCTGGCGATTCTAATATAATAATGACATTGATAGCATTCTTGGCAGTCTATCGACCATACTACTTGAATTATGTATGTGTTCTATGTTTATGACATATTTGGAGATTTACAATGTACATACGAGTACAATAAAGCATACATTAAGATGTTTTCCTTCTTATCCGCTGGGTGAACATTGATAGTCCCAATCTCACTAAGTTTGTACAAACCTGATATTAGGCCATGAGCTCGTGCTAAAGCCAGAATGGACCCTTATTGACAACAATATCGTATAAATATGATAAACTACTCCTTTGGGTTACATAATGGGTTTTCACTATGTCTATACCGACAGTAATATCTGAACGGTCGTCCAGTTAATGTACCATTAATACATCTGTTAAAGTCATCCGATGCCAGGCGAACACAGTGTTTTAAGTAATGAACATAAACACATATTACACAGTTGAAGGGGTATAATATACATAAACACTTTCGTATGTTATCTCACTGTCCAGACCTCGATAGAAATACGTCAAATCCACGGCGGATCCGCTAAAATTGGCAAATCGGAATAGAGTTTACTTCGGCAATAGAATTGCATTTCAGAGTGGCATTAAATGTCACTGCAAATTATATAAACATATTTTTACTGTACGTTTTGTGTAACGTCTGCATTCTTATTTCAGTCCTGTATTTTTCGAAGATAGAAACATTAATAATACAGATATGTCATTAGAGCCGGAATATATGCCCGGCATCGTATACAGCAATAAAGCGACAAATAAATTCTGCCAAAGAGACAAATAAATATGAAAGTGACAAATATTCCCAGAGAATTTAATTTATTTCAAAACACATTCAAATTAACTTATCTAAATCAACTTTTCTCTGCTGTTCCTGATTTTGGGTAGCGTTAACAAAGAAAACAGTACAACTGTTGGACACAAACGACTTTCCCAACAACTCTTTAGATTTTTGTAATCACGTTGTTGTCGAAATGCCTATGCAGCGCTGTGTGATATAGAATGCCAGCAATCACCGTTTTCATGAAAGTGCCTAGATCTGAGTTTGATTCCAGTACCGATTCAGCTTACTTTGTCAAAGTAGATTGATTGATTGGTGTTTTGCGCCTTGCTTATGGGTATTTCACTTAAATTCAAATAAAACTAAACACTCGCACAACCATACAATGTGACATATTTTAATAATGTTGGAAAGTTAGTTTTCCTCCAGTGCTAAGTAAAGACAGCATTGTTACTCACCAAACACACTGCCCTTAGAAAAAATGGTGTAAAAAAGCTTCTAATCTGGAAAAAAAAAAACTGTTGACAACATATCGTGTACTTTAACTGATCGTTATAAAAAATATGAACAAAGGTATTTTGAACAAAATGCTTGAAGCAGTGCGCCATTCGGTGTTACCTACCTCTAAGAATTGTTTAAAGTCGACGTACAGGAGACAGTAGAGCATTCAATAATTGCTAATTTAACGTCAGTAACAAGAGCTGAACACATTCACATTATTAGCGTATACTCTACACGAGTTTCTGAATTGCCACGTGGGTCTGTAATTAGCGTGTCGTACTACTTATCCCTCCGGTGTATAGCTCACTCAGTGACCAAAGGGTATACGAATGATTGGAACGAAAGCGTGGATTTAAAACTGTGACTGTTTCCACTGACACGGGATGTGTTCATTGATAAGTCTTCGAACCCCGTTGATATATAACCGACACATTTTACTGTAGTCCGTTAGCTCAACAGAGTACTGAGGTCCTTCTCTTGTAAATGCACACATATTTTCATATACATATTGCTCGTATGTTGTTCCGTTTTGAAAGTATCTAAACTCGGAATGCGTTCGATCTATTTCGAGTTGACAGCCAAAAAGTCGCCCATGGGGCTCATGGGGGTATTCTACATCTGTACTGCTTAAAATGGCGATTTAAAGATCCGGATTAACATCTCAAAAGTAAACAACATTAAATTATATCCATTCACATACATCTTTTATTCAAAGGCTGTTTCACACGGGTAGTAAAGACGGTACGACAATTACTGCCTTTAAATGAAAAACTAATACACCCAACAAGATGTAAATGCTACTCACGCGATAACGATCGTGCAATATTGACAATACTTTGGGAGAAGCCTTATACTAAAAGCATCGGTAGTCACTGCAATTATAGCTCTCGTTCAAATCGAATGGGCCGAGTACGTCCAGTCCGTTACATCAGCGTTGATCGCCAGTCTGGAAGTGAAAAAAAAAGTTTTTTAAGGTTGGACTAACACAAAATGCTGTTACAATTATACTAAGCAACAAAGAAAGATTGCTTAGCAAAGATAAACTGGTTGTTTTCTTCATTCGAGATTTACTGAATTTGAAGAAAGTCTTAAAGCTAATTTTGAATGTTCTTATTCCCAAGTTTCTTAGATTTTCAAAAACATATACTTGTATTATGTTATCGATAGACACTCTACTACGATATTAAACAATTGTTGATTTTCGTTGGTAGGAAAGTGACCGTGTGGAAAATGCAGTTTAAAACAATAAATCTCAGACAGGCACGAAAAATGATGCGCTCAAATCTACCAGAATGTTAATTAATTTTACATCTATTAATTTGCAAGTCTTGATTTATTTGTCACTTCAAAACTAATTCAAACAGCCTTGTGGTTGCAAATAAAATTTTATTCTAAATTGTCTCCCTTGTTTGAAGTGTCACACTCTCACTCTCATACTGGCAACACTAATTACATGTTTAAGGGGAGGGACTGTTTGCCACTCGCATCCGGCCTGATCTTCGTCGTGGTAATTGGCAGGGTATATTCAACCAAGGGTTCAAATAAGACCTGGAGTTTTCTGATTTTCTTATCATAAGGAACAGCTTACAATTCTACTCGACAAATATACCATCCAAATTTGAATCTACTTGCTAAGCTAGTACTACCAGTGAATACAAAAGAAACATGCTAGTAGACAAGTAGTGTTTAGTTAACAACACATCTGTATCTCTAACTTTCTAGTGAACAAATCATCTCTATATTCAGTGGATTACTGTGAAATGCCAGCAAAATATATGTAGGTTAGAACGCTACTAGAATTGAATTAGCTTTCTCACTTTACTTTGTTTTCCTGTAGATTTTATAGTATCGCTATAATACACTCAATAAATAGATTTCACGCAATCAACAAACACTTTCTATTGGAAAATACAAGCTGTTCCCCTTTGACAAATTGGTTTCAAATGCATTGTTGGTTTGTTTAGAATGCAATAGTATTTAATATATATGAATACGGACTGTCCATTTTTTACTCTACATCAAACAGTTAAATACGACGTGAATCCTCGTACAAAACACACAGCGATTGATGTAATCGCCACCTGTAACTACACCATACAGAGGTTGACCTTGGGGACCCAAATCTGTGATCGATACATTGAAGAGGATATGCTATACTCTGAAACACTGCGATGGGTCGGTTAGACTGACGAATCATTAATTATTGTTCGGCCAAGCATTATCTGTACAATCCATTTCTAGTTTTATGCCATCAATATTTGTACCTGTGGGAAATTACACTGTGGGAGAGACATGCAACTACCGTTCACAAGTCAACAAAATTGGTCTTTTCAGTAATTTTACAGTACCGTATTATAAAAATATTTTCATTAATGTGACAGGCATGAGTTGCGTCTAAAGTCTGACAACTTATCAGAAACACAAAGACTTTAATTTATAATAATGAGTGTCAGACTTAATCTTCATATCATTTTCAATGTCATGCCAATTCTCGCTATTCACTTTATTCTGCTATTTCTGTGCTGAATTGTGTTATTATTGACTAGTCAATGCAGAACATATATTTTGATGTACAGAATAAACATTTGTACATTTTCATGTGGCTCATCATAAAATCTGGACTTTTGTTTGGTTAATCACCAAGGTGAAGCAAATTAAATACATCTTATGACAAACCAATATATATTTCATAGAATTATAATAACATGCTGGCTTTTGTGATTGGAAATAGCATATTGTTAAGTTGTAGTGTTCTGAAGATTTCTTTTGTTAGCCATTGTTTTATCAACAACCAAGCCCCAGCCTCTTTTGTTAAAATAATCGGGATCAATACGTGCACATAAAACACACTTCTACATACAACAGTGAGAACTTGTGCTGGTATAGAAAACAAGAGTTGCAGGAGTTAACACTGGTTTGAAACAGAATGTGAACGCACGAAGACAGACACGATGATTAAAGCGTATTTTTGATAAAATATACCCCAAAAGAACTACAAAATTCTAGCAAATTATTAATGCAGCTATAAACGGACACATTTTATAAATAAAATGAGAATTGTAGTGTCAACTTGAATGCGGGAATTTAAAAAAAAGAGTAATTTTGCACATCAATGTTATATACAATTATAACCATAAATAATAAGCTATTGAACTAAAATGATTAGTCGCATGTTGAAACTATAGGTAAGAATCGAAACTTGAACTCGATCATACGATATCACCAATAACAAGTGGAAAACAATAAACTAAACAGTCAATAAAGCTGCGCGGCAACTGTCTAACCTCTATATTTCTTCTTAATTTTATCCCAAAACAGTATTGACTTATACCCGTGTCTGTTTTTTTGTTATACTTCCCTGCTGAAGCCACTGCCGTTTCAATATAACTTGGCCTGATTATAAGTCAATTTCTAGATTGTAAAAGGTATAGAATATAGCGCAGCAGAAATTATTTGATACTTAGCCATTTTCATAACCTAGGAAACACTGGTGTACACAGTGAAGAGGAAGTAGCCCTCTGCACGCCATCTTCTATATTTGACAAATAAGTTTTCCAACACACATCCAGTACTTGGACCAAATGTTCATTCTCATAGAATGTAGCGAAGGAAGCAAGTGGTTCTAATGAGATGTTGTATATATACAGTCGCCCATAGAAATTTCTTGATGAAATTAAAAATCATCCATGGTGTATTAATTGTGCTTGCATAAACGATACCAAACAATAATTTGTTGATTAATTGAACACTAGCACATCTATTCTGTACGGTTCCATCAACGGGTTGATGTGAATCATTCAATTTGATTGGTTATTTACTTATCACTTAATTAATAACATCCTTGGACTACTTTCAAAGTGCCAAGACAAGTTAAGCTTTGACACCATTGTATAGCATCAATTCAGCTTTACTACTGTTATATAATAAAAGTTGACAAAACAGACTGTCTAAATACAGTTGACTGGTATAAAGCAAATGATGACCTAATGGATTCATTGATAAGAACTTAATCGAAACAAAGTACCGGGAATTATAAAACACAAAATATATGTCGACACTGACACCTGTCATCCTTTACACACAACTCAGTGTATCAGTTTTAAACTAGGCAAAAATATTAATTCTTTACTGTCCGAAATTAACAACAAACCACAGTTACGTGAACCTTATTTTTATTTAATCAAGCAAAAATAGTAGGCTACAGATTAATTTATGCAATTATGAAACAACAATAATAGAATGATTGAAACGTCAATATTATTAACATACGAATTAGCTTGGTACATGTGTACATATTTCTCAGACTGTTTGTTATAAGCTGGTATAGAATGTCAATATATTTTCGTTATTTTGGAATAACTTCACTTTAACCTTCACTTTCTATAAAGACACAAAAATTATTCAATGTCAATATATATTATTACAAAGTAAATTGGCAGTTACTCAATGGAAAGGTATTATGTTATTCTGATTTTCTCAGTAAATGAGTACTCAAACCTCGTTGATTAATATCATTGTGATATGGAGTCGGGGTAGACATGTACGCTTGGCTGTTGGTAAATACAGCATGTGAACCGTAGCCATTTTCGAATTTAATCCATGTTTGACAATTTCCAGAAATACATTAATTCCGAGAATTTACTCATTACATATATTATACCTTATTCAAATACATTGCCTTGATTTTATCCGCTTGTGTTATAACAAAAACCTGTAATGTGATATTTTGCTAACATCCATTGTATTCACAAAAATATCGTCTGGACGCCTTCCAAACAATTCATCCTGTATCAGCCACTTATGTAATGACTGAAAACCGATAAGAAGTTTAATGTAGTGGTGTTTACAAAGGAACACATTAGTTCTGTATGTATAATCGTAGTGCAAGTTACTTACAATAGCTTCCACGTGGCTTATAGGATGACTCATATCTTGAGGATTTCCTTTATAAATTACAAAAAAATGTTATCAAACAGTCGGCCTTGTGGTAATATTCATGGTGGAGAAAAAAAAAAAAGCAATTTGGGGTACATTTTAAGGGAGAAAGGATCTAAGTTATTTTATTTATTAAGATAATGTGGTCTGGTCGATTACGGTGGGTGATGATGTAACATATTTGGGAAAGCACATGTTTATTTTACTGTGGTTAAAAAAATTTGCCCAGCAGGTCTTACTGAATACCACAGTATAGTGTCACATTTTCTGGTGTTACCATTGATTGTAAATCGTAGTGTCACAGTCTATAAAATACACCACATGTAGTCGGGATCAGGACACTTCCCCCCAAACCATTCCCCCCCTGTCACTCCCC
>JARFOD010095327.1:0-17211 GCA_031763545.1 Mopalia muscosa | reverse complement strand
TGAACCAACAGATTGGGGAAATAGGGGCAAGTGGCAGTTTACAGTTTTCAAATTTAGTCATAAAGATTTCTGTTAAACCGCAGGAGTTAACTAGAACCTGATCGTTTTATCCGCCAGATGGCGTAGTCGAAACTCTCATTGTACATTAATTATCTGCCAAGGGTTGAAATGCAGTGTAGCTCGGAATAGTAACCCTTGGCTACAGAAGATGGGCATTTACGGACTTTATAAGTTTGTGCCTACTCAAATGGAAAATTTACAATGTAAGTTCGGGGATAAACATTCATAAATCACTTAAGTTAATATTGAATTGAGATTTTTATACAAAGCTGTCCTTCTTTAAATGCAAATAAATTGCAACTAAAGAGACACCACTCATGCCATAAAGAATTCCTTTTAAAATGGAGCTAAAATCATTTTCCATTTGGTCAAGATTTAAACTTGTAACAGAGAGTACATTAGATGTTTATGTCTACCCTTGTCACACATGACAATGAATTAGTTTATAACTTGATTGGTCACATCCGTATACGTCACAATAAATCAATAGTTTAAAACTCCACTGACATATCAGAGTACATCCTGTCAAGTCGACCGTATAACAAGTAAACTGCTAGTACGTGTGACTCGAAAACCCCCAGCCGATACATTAAGGTGCATTCCTGGCTTTATTATCATTTATTCCAGGCAAAACATCCCGTGACATTAGAGATAACACATTGACCGACTGTACATGACAAGTAACGCGATAAAGTTTGAGAAAAGCCAATCGTGCATCTAACTCAGCCGATATGTGGTCTGGGCCTATAATAAAGAAATATTATTTTATAAGAGTATTTCAATCAAACTTATTCGATTTAGTCTCTGTTTAATTTATCTAATTTAAGAAAGGTTCAAAAGGGCTGTTAAAAAGTACGTACAAGGCCGGGTGGCCGAGTGGTCTATAGGTAGCCTGCATTTACTACTGTTAGGCTGGTGCCTAACTCTGAGGGTCGTGGGTTCGATTCCCGGACGGGTTTCAACCTACAAAATTTTGTGAACAGGTATATGTTCTAACTAAGAAAGTGTTATTCCAAAATAACGAAAATACAGTTAAAGTACGTACACCTCTGATTCTTTAAATACAATAAAGTTTATGACACGGATATATAGCCAGAGAGACACCTGCATGTCCAAGTCCATTCGTTGACAACGTGGGTTAGTGGCGTGTCCGGCACACGGACATATGGTAGGGCCGATGTCAACTTGTTTTTAAGACGGTGTTGGGAGACATCACTCCCGGATGTGTCCAGTCACCTTTGATAGGTAGGCCTTATCTCCTTTCTATTGTCCAGTGACTTTATAGATCAAACCCCTTGTATTGAAGCTCAGTTTTATACACTAATACTGAGAATATATTGAACATTTTTTTTCTTCGTGGACATGGAGGAGGAGATGGGAGTGAGGGGGTGGAAGGGCAGGGCTTATGGAGAGGCTGATTTCTGGATGTTGTTTATTTGTCACGCTTGCCTGATGGTTATTTACAAAACCTCCATCAAACATCCGAGTCCCGCGGCCGTGGCTTAGTGGTAGCGTTTCCGCTTGTTAATCCTACTTAGATTTACCATTCACGGGATCGAGTCCGTCTGTGGACCGTCAGATTTATGATGATGTGACTCCGGAAATACCCTTGAGTACGACGTTTAACTCAAACAAACAAACAAAGAAATTGATATATACCTAGCATAAAACAAGCGACAACAAGAGAATGTGAAAACTGAGACGTTATTAATATCTTTCTCAACAGTTAACAGATGGTTGTATATAAAAACAATCTGACATATAGCTTCATGCATCATTAATTCTAACAAACACATTTCACCCCAGTCGGTTAATACACGAGGTCATATAACAGTTATTCTCAAGACTCAATTAGTTTCAGATGAAAGACCGGATTTTCATTTCGATCGGATCACTCAATTTGCTTCTGTAAAATTAAAGTAGATTAATCCAATTCCCTTTTTAAAGATACCAGTCATCCACAATTAAACAAATCATAAAGATACTAACAAGTTTAATCATTTTTTAATGAATAGAGTTTTTCAATTTTATGTTGACTTACATAACACATTCTCATATTTCTACGCACCTGTGGCCCTTTGTAGAATTAGAACCCCTTCGTCACTTCCTGGTAAGACAGTAGTGGTGCGGGTTTATCCTTAAGATCCCAGTCTGCGTTAAAAAAAGCTAGATGGTAGCACCCTCTTACGTTCATCTAATTATTTCGTTCACCCATTATACTATACCAAGACTAACTTAACGAATATCTATCTTTTTATCAGAAGAAAAAGTTTTTTTTTAACGTTTTATTACAAATTGGAAACTTGATTGATTCACATTAAAAAAAATTAAAAAGAAACGAAAATGACAAATTTTGCTAAATACTTCTTACCTCACTGAGTACTTCATTTGTAGGAGAAGGGTT
The DNA here is from genome assembly GCA_031763545.1 of Mopalia muscosa. Taxonomy (NCBI): domain Eukaryota; kingdom Metazoa; phylum Mollusca; class Polyplacophora; order Chitonida; family Mopaliidae; genus Mopalia; species Mopalia muscosa. Next base: position 14,747 of record JARFOD010095327.1, on the reverse strand, counting down.
GTATAGCCCATTCCTGAATAAATACACTGAAACTAATTAACTATGGGTTCGTGCTAAAATCTCGCTTTTTTTCCCCTCGATTCCGCCCACACACCAACCATAAAAATGTCTAATTCTTATAATCTGGGGTAAAGCATTGTTAGATCATCGTTTATCTCCAAATATAGACGTACATTCCGCAGCATGTTTGTAAGACTCAATGAATTGAAACATATGTTTTTTCCTTATTTCGTTAGTATATGTATGCTATTTATACTACAATTGCGTAAGTAAATTCCGGAACTAAAATATGCATGCATCAACGTCATCCTCTACTATTCGACTGATACAAAATTTCATCACATTGTTATTAGCCTTTTAACGTTTTTGTCAAGATTACATTTTTCCTTTCAGGATCTCCTAACAGAAAACCTTGTCGCTGTTGTTGTATTGAATAGATATAGCTGTTCCAGTCCTACTCAAAACTATTTCCGACTGAATTAATTTTCAATGACAGGAGTATAGGCACTAACTGCTAAGGGCGAGCCGCGAAACTTTACTCTGTATTAGAAAGGTTGTAACACTCATTCTCTTAAGACGATATGGTCATTGCTAAATTTCTATATCTCTGAAATATCAGTTTGTAGGCTGGTTTATATGAAACAGCACCGACTATCTATAGTTTGTTACATATTTATCAATACTTTGTATACCATGTAAATGGTCAATACCTTTTCTCGATATGTTAATATATAGGTTACCAATAACAGCTCGAGATTAAGATTTATTTAGAAACTTGTCTCCGAGAGATTATCTAGAACATAAGATGATTCGTTTATTTTGATTAATTTACATCCCTGTGCCAGTGTGATTACTTTTTAGAAATACATAAAGGGCCGTCTGTAGCTCAGTCGGTAGATTGTTGGGCCTGTACCCCAAAGGTCCCTGGCTTGAACCCCATTGGGGTCAAGCAAAATGTTTCTCAATTCATTTATTAAAACTATATAGGGTCCTTATTTTCTCGTATCACAAGGTAACAGCCCAGTGCCCCCGTGACACACTCATATACCTGATGGTCGACAGACGGACTCGTTCCTGTCAGCTGTGCATCGAAGTAGTATAGGTTAGCGCATTCGCTATCCAATAAGCCACCGCCGCGGGCCCACGACGTCTTGTTTATAAAGATCAGTGTTTTCTTATAGTAGAATAATGCTTGGGGCTAGGCTACTTACTTTCACAAATTGTGGTACGGTAAAAAAAAGAAGCTATTATAAAATTTCGTCAAATTAAAATATAGGCGCCAAATTCAATATAGTAGGAGATTTTAATATCGTACGAGATTTTATTTGCGTACGATATTTGTTGAAAGTGGAGCCTGGTTTATAGCTTAACCTATGGGCAATATGCACCTTCTTGGGCGAAATCGATTGATTGGTTGATTGGTGATTTACGCCGTGCTTAATATTAATGCTATTTCACTTACATGACGGTGGTGTATTCCAACAATAATTGACACTAGCACAACCAAGATGTGGAGTATTTCCATAATGTTGGAAAGTCAATTTTCCTCCAGTGCTAAGTAAAGACAGCATCACTATACTTCAATTATATTCCCCTTAGCGAGAGGGCAAGACGAAATTCGGACACTTCTTCAGCGCTGTTAACATATAGGCTGTCCAATAGATTAGCAATGTTACATCCTGTAGAGAAAACATGTTTTTGGTTTTTTTCACCCTTCTTCAACGTTTATTATAAGATTTTCAAAAAACATGAAGTGTGAATAAAAATAACAAAAAATGTAACACTTTATTTTATTCTATTATATGTACTGTATGTAGTCAAAGTGTACAAGGTGTAAAGTACAACTATGAAATAAATGTAAACCTTAGTATTTATAACCATTTAAGCATTAAATGTGTTATTCCATTTTTATTGGCGCGGAATATAGATCAATCAACCGAGTACTTGTTGTATACCTGTATATTTTGAAGTTTTAATTAAGAAAAAAAAAAATAATAACTTTAATTTTCCATTAATTAAAAAACTGTTTTTATTTTTTTCTGGTATAGACCAAAATACATGTAAAATGATTTTTTTTAATTTCTATTGATCTCTTGTATATATTTAAAGAGTAACTTTGGTTTCTTTGATCTCTAGAAATATAACATATGTATCATGTTGATTTATTTGTGTGCAATATCCAGATTTATCTAACTTTTACGTTTCGAGTCCTACGCCGAAACATTCTAGCTGCATGCTACTAAAATATTTATTAAATTATAACTCGTGTAATAAATGACGTCGCGTCATGCTGAAGGTCTATACAATTAGCGATATAATTTGGTGTTACAGTTATTGACTATAATCGTCTTTCGAGCAACTGGGCCCGTGTGTCGATCGCCAGTTATATTTTCTCCGTACATTCGAGATACCAGCTATAGTATCTCAACCAAAGGATGGTTCTCTATGGAACCTTTACGACAGAAGCTGTTATTTGGTAAAAGAATAGACCTAAAGGTGAAATGCTAGGAACAGTTGCTGTGAGGGTTCCATAGAGAAATATAATGGGTTGCACCAGATCCATGACTGAAGAACGTAAAAAGATTCCACACAGCCATAGTTTTCTTTGTGTAGTATCCGCTTTCAATAACGTATGACCCGAAGAGAAGATACACAAAGTATATAAAATAGGTAAGATTTCAAAAGCCCATAAGATCACGATGTATTTTGGTGTTGCCACGATGCTCAAGATGTTTTTGATAGTTTTTTTCTATTTTTAATCTCTTAAAAATTACTACATATAGAAAAGGTCGAATCCCGGTGGAGGTCAGTCAATTTTTTTCTCTTTACATTCAACATATAGAATGGCTTCTTTGAAGTGGTGTTTAACCTTTACGGTGAATTCGACAGGCTATCACGAGATAGTGGGCAGTGCTTTCATTGGCGGACGTTAAACAGGCCAATAAGCACTTGTTTGTGCGCAGGTTAATAAGTTCTGTAAATAAACCATAATATCCCAAAAGTTGATTCTGTTTTCTAGATTAAAAAAAAACTGTTTCGAAAATATTGAAACAAAATATATTTTGGCAAACGTTAATGTAATCACAAGCAGTTATTTGTTTTACTGTTTATTTTTAAATTATAGTTATTGATTTTTTTAGTTTTTGATTGATTTATTTATAAATTGATTTATTGATTGATTTATTTAACTATTTATTTACGAATTAATTTCTTTATTAAGCTATTAATTTATTTATATATTTGTTGACTTGATGCCGTGGTTCTGTCTGCTGTGTATTAAAAAAAATTAAAGGGAAAGATTTTTTTTCTTTCTCAGACAGTGTCTACACAGGCCTCTATTTTGGCGCTTTTGTCGTCAATTATAACACGTTTTTCTTTTGATTGTACCAGTGTATATTGTATCCATCGAAATAACCCGGACACAGCAGGTTGGGTACGAAGCAGCCGGAATAGATTCAAGTTCCGATAGGCTTTAAATGATCCATTCGATAATTTCCGTTCCAGGGAATTTTGTTATCAACCCACATTCGCCCAAACAATTGAACATCCGTGTATTATTATGGTTTTGTTCTATTGTTTAACTTTCATATCAGTATAAATGTTTAAAAAAAAGTCATGGAAGGGTCTATTCATTACAATTCGGTGATTATAGTTTATCGTGACTATTTTCTAGTACTTGTGTTATGATGTCACATGTCCGCCCCTTAGATGCAGAGTTCTGTATCGCTGATCATCTATCATATCATGTAAATAAGATACAGAGTTTGAGCGCTCCTATAACCGTGTAATTTTAAATTTTTACACTAACCGACATTTATGTGTTCAATAAACTACTGTCCGAAATAGTTTGTAATCTGAACGCTGTGATACATTTTTAATGTCAATTGCGACCTTAAATAATCCAAAAAATCTTAAAAAAGTGGAACATCACGGTCCTTGAAATTTGTTTTTGTTGGAGTATTTGGTATCGATGTTAAAGGTAATATTATAGCCTAAATATGTCACATTAAGGTGTACTTGTCACCATTTGATGGAGGGGTGATTTTGCTGTTGTTTACATTCTGAGCCAGCTTGACAAATATATCACACTGCAGCCTCTGTAACTCAAAATTTTAACGGTCATGCCCTGTCAAGATTTTAACTCGAAAGTCCAAAAGGACCGATTAAGGTATGAGCCAGTGGTTTTCGCCCAGCGAAAGTTTGGGAGGGAGTTGTGGGACCAAACAGTAACATTGCGGCTTATGCGGCAAATTGATGGACGTACGAGGGGGGTACGAGGTTTCTTCTCGGTTTTCCACCATAATAAGGCTGTAAACAGTGTGAAATGGACAATCCATCGTCATATAAGTGAAATACCCTTGAGTACCACGTTAAACACCAATCAAACAAACAAACATTCATTCTAGGGAAAACCTCACGTGACGTTGGCTGACTGCCTGTGCATGGCAAGTAACACGAGAAAGCCAATCTTGCAGCTAACGCGGGTTTTCCCGGATTTTGCACTAGTTTACCGGCAATTCAAAGTCCTTATCGATATGCCCCCTAAATTATCGAGTAAAACTGACCAAACAAACAAATCAAAATTTATTTGAGTCTTGAAATAATGTAATAAAATAGATTCCTCGAAGTTAGCCCCTAATAACAATTGATCAAACTATCAATATGTATTTAGTTAAGTGTTGAAATTTGTTGGTATGAGTTTGACAGCGGCAAAGGTAATGAAAAGAAAAGGAAATATCGTTTGAAATATTTGTCGAGTTTTCACTCTCTCGCTGGTGTAGGCCTCTGATTAAATTAAGTTAAATAAATCTATATGACAAAGCTCAGACAAATCTCTCAGAAGGAAAAAAAAAATAGCAAAATCATCGATAATTGGAGAAAAGAAACTAAACATTTCAAAGTGTTTAATTTCAATAAGCAAAAATATTCTCGAAATATGGTTCTTATGCAACGCTATATATAGTTTACACGACGTAACGTCTGAATTCTCGTTAAATTAGGTTAAATTAGCGTTTTACTCGATATATAATATACCCCTTGCTAGACACGAGTGAGAACTGAATGATGAGCAAGGACGATTGGCGTTTCACGCTTTTTCTCGCACCTTAGTAATATGATTTAAACTATAGGGTTATTAGAAAATTTTGTAAAAAAAAAATTGTGATAAAACATTCTTGGAAAGACAAAATACCTACGTAAGACATACATGTATATATGTCTATTTAAAATATATATCTATATATAGATTTATTTCGAATAAATGAAGACAAAAAATGTGCTTGCCTCCACCGGGCTTAATCTATATATAAATATACATACAGGTCATCGCTAATTCTACCAGGACTCGTTAAAGGGTCATTCAGGACATAAGGGTACATATGGACTTTCCGGCCAAACAGGATACAGGTGAACTGCCATGAACATTAATCTGTTAATGGATTAGCGTTACACTCATCACTTCCGACCAACGTTCAAATGCCGTTCATCTTACGGATGTATAGGAGCTTGTGAATGTTGGTAAAGGTTATCCGCTTTAGCCAATCAGATTGCGTATTTCGAGCCAAAGCCTTAGACTGTGATTCTGAAGATATTGTGACCCGGACAGAAATGTGTGACGAATTTCTACCCGTCTTATCCGTTGGTTGTAAAAACCCAAACATTGTTTATTGTAGGATAAATTTTGATATAAATACGGTTAAAACTTATACCAGAGCCATTCTTCTCATCGAATAGTTCAGAGTGAATTCATATAAGCTTAAACATTCTCTGGTCTAGAACAGTTACTGTTGTTTAAATTTTACAGCCATCCGTTGCCCAATATTTGTTGAGATAGAGGAAAACTTTCTCCCGGCTTACTGATCGTCTACCAATTATTTATTTCTCTTTACAGTCGGAAACAACCCTGCAACAACACAAGATGGTAAGTAGCCATAATGAGTTATTTCTTTTGTTTACTGATCATTTTCAAAGGCTCTTTGATTTCACTAAATTAAACCTCTTTTTTACTGGCTCGTACATTGTTAAGACTACATTAACAAGATTTATACAGTTATTAGTGGGATATTTTAATTACTCTGCGAAAAGGCCTATTTATAAAATCTTAAACCTCTTACAGCTAATGTAAGTCTGTTTTATAGTGTATGACAAGTCAACCGTTAAATCACGTCTGTCTCATTTATACAATGTTTATATATAAGTATATTTTGAATAAATGAAGAGAGAAAAATTTGCTATAAATTTTTTAATAAATGGAGAAAAACATATCTGTATACATACACGTCTTGAGATGTTAAAAAAAATGTTTGCGTACAACCAGTATCTTACGTGTATAAAACATATGTATAGAGTTTCAAAGCTAAGGCTATGTATCGATGAGTGAGTTATATAATTAAACATGTACTTTCCAAATGATATTTTTCACTTACGTTTACACGTGTTAGGGCATTAGAAAGTGAATAATTTAACGTATTATGTAACTATTTGTTTTTTGACAAAGTGATTTACCGGTATATTTATTTATTCCAGAGTTCCGCATCACTATCAGTCGGGAAGGGTAACCTCAGAAAGGTGGCTCTCTCTTACTTCCAAGACATTCTACTCAACATGTATAATGTCACTGTGAAAGTTGAGAGTCGCTCCAAAAAATTTACATCGGGAAGGGAATTACCTGCCACAACTTCCGTAGAACTTTCTGAGACAAAATCACAAGTAGTTGAAAGATTGAAGCTAATATTCCCCGAAGAGAGTCAGCATTTTAAAAATTTTCTCGAATTATCTGAAAATATCAGCAATGAAACCGAAGTGTCCTCGTTGTTTGCGGCCCTTGTAAAGATTAGCGTGGAGGCAAGGGAGATAATCAAAGAGCTGAAGGCAGAAAAGGAACTTTTTGTTGGCACAATCCCGACAACTGGAGAGCAAACCTATGTTAAAGTTGCGGCTGATGATGCCAAAAACAAACTCACACTCTCTTGGGATGCGGAAGTCCTCGGTGGGCACACGATGACCGCAATGTCTGCGCTTGTTAAAAAGCTCAGGTGTGATAAAAGGCAACCAACACCCGCAGAGTATCTTGCATATCAAGTGGCATATTTCAACTTGTCCCGGGGAAAGTTCATGAGCCACGAAGGTTTTCGCGGTCTTGGTACTCCCGGATTCCGTCCCCACGCCCAGACCTATATGTCTCTTACTGATCCCGGAGATGGACATGTTCTCGGCACGACCCGCTTTGAGGACTGGATGAAAGGAGCCATCGTCCACGTGGAACATCTCGAGAGACCTAACCATCTTCCCAGAGAAAAAATTGAATCTTACAGAATACCATCCTTGTATGATTTTACCAAAGTTCGACTGCACGTAGGACCTTCAGCTCCCACTACTTACTTTGTGGGACGTAGAATCAAAGATTCTGGTTCACTTGATGAAGATTTTTTGAAGTTGGTAAACATCACTTCAGCCTCTGCTTCCGCGGCCTTCTTTCATGGAGCTGCCGAATGCAAAGTCTCAATGGAAGGATTGACAACAGCTCAAGCAGTGCGGTATATGCAAGCACTTCGGGCACAAACGCAAAAGTCCAGAAAACAATTCTTATCGGCAGCATGGAACCTCAACCACGCCGTTCTTGACGATTACCAGCAGGAGATTCCTATTACTCTAGAGCAGCGAATGGACATCGCCACCAGAGCAATCGAGATAACCTCCATCAGCGGTTTCGACAAAGTGACCTGGGATGGGGCCAGTGACACGTATCCATCAAAATGTATTATGTATCAACTGAGTTTTGAAGAAGCTTTAACTTTGGTCCACGAAGCTCATCTCCGAGGATTGGTTACTTATTTCTCAGCTGGGTTTAAGTTCGATGAGATTAAGCACGCCGTCTATGCTGGTGTCGATGGCATTGGTATCGGCGGTGCCCAGGTCTTAAGATTCATGGACAGTGAAACCGGCATGCATGGACCATACACCGAAGAGAACATCCCCCGTATTTTAGCAAACAGGGACGAGGCTGGGCAGTCTGTAAGAGGACGAGGTGTTCACCTGTTGGCTCGTCTTGATACCATGTTCTTTGAGGGCTCCATCACCTCCGACCAGAACATACTCAGATACGAACTTTATACTGCTTTACTGACCAGAAACGAGCGTAGAATCGAAGACTTGTCAGAGCAACTGAAGGAGATTGTGGAGATGCCAGATGAGGGGAACACACCTTGGCTGAGTTGTGCCAAGAGAATAGTCAATTCCACGGCCCCCCTGTTAAAAGACTGGAGCGGAAACAACAAGACATGGGGGAGATTCATTCAATCTCTCAAGGGCATTGTTGAATCTGAAGACGAAGAAAGTGTGGGAGAAGAATACGAGAATGAGCCATGGATGTCATTTAGAAGACAGTACCGTGACTGGCAAATAAACAACCACAAGGTGATTACGCGCCAGACATCATTTACTGTCCCATACAAATGCTACAGCGGTTAAAAGGGTGTAAAGACATAAATTGATTGTACATATTTTCGCAAACATCAGTTTCTAGATATAAGAAAGATACAAGAAAAATATGTACTAAGAATTTTCGTTATATTGGGATAACTTTTTCTGCGTTTGAACAGATTTAGTTAAGAAAATTTTGCAGATTGAAACCCGTCTGGGAATCGAACCCACGACCGGTAGAGAAAGACACCAAATCACTAGCGGTAAATGCCGGCCACCCATATCACCCAGCCAACCGGACTAGTAGAAGGCGTTATCCCCAAATAACGAAAATATTGTTTTTATTAACTTTCTTAGTGACACGCAATTTTTGTCAAAATGAAAAATATATGCTTTTATGTTTAAAAACACAGATGGTGATATTATAGCTTTAAAGCGAGGTTGTTAGAGCTTTCCAAAGTGTTCAGGGAGTTAAAACCCATTTAGTTTAACTTGACCAAAGCTTACTGTACCTAAACATTTACAGTCTTTCATCATATTAACAAACCTCAGGAAAAATCTACCGTCCCAGTTTGTGAACAATAATCGACTTATAACCAAAATCTATTGCCAACGTAGTCAGTACAAGTATGTTTCCAAAAGACAATTATATGCTATAACTCATGAATTAATCTACAATAACTTATGAATTAATCTACCATTACGTATAAATCATCTACATAACTTATGAATTAATCTACTATTACGTATTAATTAATCTACATAACTTATGAATTAATCTACTATTACGTATTAATTAATCTACTATAACTTATGAATTAATCTACTATTACGTATTAATTAATCTACTATAACTTATGAATTCATCTACTATTACGTATTAATTAATCTACTATAACTTATCAATTAATCTATTATTACGTAATAATAAATCTACTAGAAGTTATGAATTAATCTACTATTAAGTATTTATTGATCTACTATAACGTATGCATTAATGTACTATTACGTATTAATTAATCTACAACTTATGAACTAATCTACAATAACATATAAATAAATAAACTATAACTTACGAATGAGTCTATTATTACCTTGTAGTTGATAAATATGCTTACCACATGCCCTATAACAAAAATAATTTCAGTTACATATATATGTACATAGTCTCTTAATCTTTCAAATGGCAAGAATCAAATTTCATTAATGTTCATAATATCTTCAAACATTCCATTTTACACATTTTCTTTTTATTATTGCTGGCTCTCATTATATAAACAAAGCCGTTAATCCATGTTGCATGGATGGAAACGAATTGCATTCGCTTTTATTCAAACTGTTGTATTTTTCTATTGTGTTTTAATCAACATTGTACGCATTTTTTAAATGTCTATATTTTTTAGTTTTAATTTATTTTTTTTGCATTTGTGAGAAGAAAAAAAACCTTCACTTTTGATAAAAAACATTTTTTTAAATTTTTATTGTACTTCAATTGGCAATTGTTTTTGTCTGGATATAAGAATTCCACTATATGTCGTAACTGGTTAATGCGTGAATCGGTTGTTGTTTTCAATATATATTAAATTATCTATAGTCGTTGTGTTTGTGAAGAACCTATTTTCTGCTGGTCAGAGAAAATTATACAAATAAAATGATTTCAAAACATTTCTGAATTTTTTTTGTTATTTGAAGCTTTTCTTGACGAGATTCTGGTGTAAAACACCAGGCCGGATACATGGCAAAAAAGGAAATACAAAGGCCCTATTTTGTGCCGTTCTTAAACATAATCGATTCAACTTCTTACGACGAGACATTGACTCTTAAGATACAGCCGGGCCATCTTGTTTGGCACTTTTTTCAATTGCTGATCTGTCACAAACATCGCCTCAAATATTGGCGGAAATTAATGCGCGAGGGCCTTGCATAGCGCATTAGAGTTGTCTTAGTCTCGTATAGTATTAAATCTCTCGCAAGAATATGATTGATATTGTGCAGGATCTAACGTGAGAGTTCTGAGAAAAGTCAAATTACGGAATATTTCTTTTATTAGGGATTACTGGGGATAATTAATTCTTTTATTTTACCCCTGAGTCTTTTGTTTATATTCGCAAAAATAGTTTCGTACAAAATATTAACTGCTACTTTGTTTAGTGAAAGCGACCTGGTGTAGATACATAGGCTACTAAGGCCGCACACAGTTTTAATGAGAAGCTTATTAGATTTAATACTTTTGTCAAATTAGGCTAAGTCTATCAAAATCAGTATGCGCTATTCTCCAACACTCTATACTTCATTATTCCGACCTTTTTGAAAAAAGGTTTCGAGACTTTTCTTTTATGAAAAAAATAATAACAAAGAAACCATAAGAAACAAAATAATGAGTATTTGTTTTATTACTAATGCAGGCATAAAGAGTACCAGGTAAAACGAAAACAATGTTTTGTTATGTGTGAAGTTGCCCTTATGTTTGCTTATTTGATAAACGTTCCACTTGGTTTGTTCTAGGCGAAAATAATAATGTTCGCAAGTTTTTTCCCCAATTTTGAGTTGCTTAAAAACTAAATAGACATTCGTGTCCTTTTCTTTTCACAAGCGATCTTCGGTTACGTTGAACGTAAATCAACGCAACACTGGTCGCCATGGTAGTTACGTTTTGCGCAAGCTAAGATCGCTTTGTGAAACGGGACCCTGGGGTCTGTTCCACAAAGCGATCTAAGCTTCAGTTTGTCCTAAATGTCACGAAAAACAGTGCTGAAGGCATAATGTCGTCATGGCAACAAAGATGGACAAATGATATGATAGCTTTATAGAACAAAACATTGGGGCTAGTTTCACATAGCGATCTTAGCTAAAGCAGGACGTATTTACCATGACGACCAGTGCCGAAGACATAGTGTTGCCATGACAGTTAGGATCAACGTTAGTTACTGTAAGGTCGCTTTGTGAAGCATTTTATTACATTATACATAAACCAACAATTTTCTTTTCACAAAGCAATCTCAGCTTATACGTTGACCGTAGCCTAACTGTCATGGCAACCCTATGTTTTCAGCATTGGTCGTCATGGTAAATACGTTTTGCTTTAGCTAAGATCGCTATGTGAAACGGGCCCTAGGGGCTACTTTTACAAAATGTCGTATGACAATAAAATATCGTACTATATTTTGACGGCTATAGTTTAACATGACGAAATTTTGTCGTGCGATATTTTTTTGTCGAAGACCTACGACATTTTGTGAAAATGGCCCCTGGTTCGTATTTTATTATAAGACAGCTGGTTAGAATTGGATTCTTGTCAGAGTGTTTTGACGGTAAACATAACTTAATTAGTTTTATTAGTTTATTTTGTGTACATATCGAATACTTACAGTTGATACATAACCCATTTTTTAAATTATTTTACCGACTGTTTTGTTCCGACTGAAAATTAATGATCAGGCAGTGTCCGCGTGAACAAAAAAAATTACAGGAGCTCGTTTATACGATTAGAGAATACAACATTTAGGTCAGGCGATCTCTACACTACGTGAACTGTATAATTTATAAACTAGTACTGTTTGTTCTTTCTATAATCGAGTGTTTGTTATATCCCATCCGGATTCGTGAAGCGTACCGGTACTCTATCTATAATAGGACCTACTGACGTGGTTAAGTATACCGTTGTATGTACGGACCTATATTATTTTACACAAAAGACGAGAAAGTCCAACCTAGATTTAAATGATTTACGAGAAACATAGATGAATGTGTGTCTACCATGCCTGGTCCTGTCAAATGTTAGTCAAACTATAGCGGCATTTAGGTACAGTTTATACACCCACACCTGGGCATACCGTTCGATACGAAAACCGGATTTTTAAGTCAATGCTTCTAGGATTTGTCTGGTGCTTAAAATTACATATTTTTTTTACTGTGAAGAAATACATTTTTATGGGGATTCGAACTAGCACAATGAATAGGGCTTATTCCTCCGTCTAAGCTTATCTCAACCCGTGGTGAAGGTTGGAAATTGATCCGCCGCTATCGCCGGCCTTTCAACACATATATCTGGGTTTTTTTAGATACAAAAGTCACAATAATCTAACTCCTTCTTTCTTTCCTGACGTTTAAATCAAGTTTTATTTGAGTTTTTCGTCCGAGTTGACAATAATAATTATTTACAATAATAAAATTGAAAACCGTCGGGAAATAAATAGGTAAAATACTAGCCATTGTTTTCAGTGTATCTAAAAAAAATCAGAGAAAAATAAAATATATGTTTTGAGAGGTCGGCCATAGCGGCAGATCAATTTTCGACTTTCACCACGGGTTGAGATAGGCGGACGCAGGGCTAAGACGGAGGAATTAGGGCTAGATTCGATCGAAGATCCAAAAAGTGTGAAAGTTATGGTGTTTATCACCATTTTGGTGCGATGTGCAATGTCAACCATATTTTGTTGTAAAACCTAGTGAAATACAACCACATCTACGATATTAACAGAAAAAGCAAAGTCTGAATTTAATATCTGAATTTGAGTGATGGCCATTTCTGTTTTCGGAATTAAATTTCTTAGCTGGAAGAAATTATTTGTCAACTTTGAACTATATTTAAACGCATGACTTTAACACCATGACAGGGCTATAACATCAGGACAGGGCCATAACCAAGGACATGGCTATAACATCAGGACATGGCTATAACATCAGGTCAGGGCCATAACAAAAGGACATGGCTATAACATCAGGACAGGGACATAACAAAAGGACATGGCTATAACATCAGGTCAGGGCCATAACAAAAGGACATGGCTATAACATCAGGACAGGGCCATAACCAAGGACATGGCTATAACATCAGGACAGGGCCATAACCAAGGACATGGCTATAACATCAGGACATGGCTATAACATCAGGACATGGCTATAACATCAGGTCAGAGCCATAACAAAAGGACATGGCTATAACATCAGGACAGGGACATAACAAAAGGACATGGTTATAACATCACGTCAGGGCCATAACAAAAGGACATGGCTATAACATCAGGACAGGGCCATAACCAAGGACATGGCTATAACATCAGGGCAGGGCCATAAAAAAATGACATGGCTATAAGATCAGGACATGGCTTTAACATCAGGACAGGGCCATAAGAAAGGACATGGCTATAACATAAGGACAGAGCCTAACAAAAGGACATGGCTATAACATCAGGACAGGGCCATAACAAAATGACATGGCTATAACATCAGGACAAGGCCATAACAAAAGGACAGGGCTATAACATCAGGACAGGGCCATAACAAAAGGACAGGGCTATAACATCAGGACAGGGTCATAACAAAAGGACAGGGCTCTAACACCAGGACAGGGCTATAACATCAGGGCAGGGTCATAATACAAAGAAATGGCTTTAACATCATGACAGGGACATAACAAAAGGACATGGCTATAACATCGGGACAAGGACATAACACCAGGACAGTGCTATAACAACATGACAGGGACATAACAAAAGGACATGGCTATAACATCAGAACAGGGACATAACAAAAGGACATGGCTATAACATCAGGACAGGGACATAACAAAAGGACATGGCTATAACATCATGACAGGGCCATAACAAAAGGACATGGCTATAACATCAGGACAGAGCCATAACAAAAGGGCATGACTATAACATCAGGACAGGGACATAACAAAAGGACATGGCTATAACGTCATGACAGGGCCATAACAAAAGGACATGGCTATAACATCAGAATAGGGTCATAACAAAAGGGCATGGCTATAACATCAGGACAGGGACATAACAAAAGGACATGGCTATAACATCAGGACAGGGACATAACAAAAGGACATGGCTATAACATCGTGACAGGGATATAACAAAAGGACATGGCTATAACATCAGGACAGGGACATAACAAAAGGACATGGCTATAACATCAGGGTAGGGCTATAACATCAGGATAGGGCCATAACAAAAAGACAGGGCTATAACATCATGACAGGGGCATAACAAAAGGACATGGCTATAATATCAGGAGAGGGCCATAACAAAATGACATGGCTATAACATCAGGACAGGGCTATAACAAAAGGACATGGCTATAACATCATGACAGGGCTACATCAGGACGGAGACATAACAAAAGGACATGGCTTTAACATCAGGACAGGGCAAAACAAAATGACATGGCTATAACATCAGGACAGGGCCATAACATCAGGACATGGCTATAACATCATTGTTTGTTTGATTGTTGTTTAATGTCGTACTCAAGGGTATTTCACTTATATGACGACGGACACAAATATAGAACATCACAAACAAATCTGC
>JARFOD010095316.1:0-17211 GCA_031763545.1 Mopalia muscosa | reverse complement strand
GTGGATGAAGGAAATCAGACACCAATGGCAGCAAACAGTGGCTGGACAGGACAATCACAAGATGCAATACAATCAGGTCACAAAACAGATGAGCAAGAAGACACCACCACTAAGGCTGATAAAAGAGAACTGATAAGTTTAGGATGAGAGGAAGTTATAGGGTACCTGTCTACCGCCCTGCTGGCCAATTCTGGTTCAGCTCTCTCGATCAAGTGTGTAATAAATTCTGTATCACAGAGTAGGTGAATATGGCCTTCTTGGGGACAGTATCGCAGACCTTCATAGAGGGCGGGGCAGTACCCCTTTTCTGTGGAGTGATCAACCTCACCAATTAAAATGCTGTATGCCCGCATCACCTTAGATTTGCATTCAGTACAAAATCTGAAATAAATAATGTCATAATTACTACTTTATTCATCGTGATAAAATTTAACTTCAAAATATGGAAGAAAACAAAAACAAAAGCACTAATTGGTCCGGTTAATGGAACAACATCCAAGAAGAATTGTTCTATAAGTAGACGCCCTTTTGAAGTGTAGCAATAGACAAATAGAATCGTGAAAAAGAGTACCTTGTAAAAGTTCAAAACATGTTTGTTTAAGTCTAAGACAGGTGGAAAAATGTTGGAATGCATACATTTAGGTTTAATAAGTGTACTTCAGGGAATTTCACTAATGAGATGTAACCAATGGTTGAAAGTAAGGAATACAAATCAGCTTGCTTTTGCCCTGTAGTTCTTATCGCATCAGGAAGCTTAGAATAAATGCTTGTCATCATCATTTTATACAATTTTCTACACCCCCAAAAATTTAATTCTTATTATTTCGTCTGCAAAAGTGAGAGAGGGTACAAATGAGGAATGTTACCTGTGTTTTCTGAGGTATGTTTCTAATGTTTCGAGGAGACTGTCAGCATCTATGAGAACCACTTCCTCCTGACACTCGGAGGACATGCTGTCCCACACATCTAACCAACCACTGGAAAAAAAGCAGATACTCTTTCATTTCAATTTAAACAAGCATGCGTTGAAGACGAAGTCTTCGATATCCCCCGCCATAGAAAATGAGAATAAATAAATAAATGTAAATCCCATGAAATCCCATGAAAATCCAATCAATTCTGCAGAAAAGCAATCACAAAATCTAACTTGAGCGAGGTCTTCTGAGGATTCCTTCAAGAGATATCGTGCAGAAAGCATTAGCCAATCAGGTCACAGCAGCCTCATTAAATATGGGCGGAATTATCTCAAAATCGAACTTGAGCAAGGTCTTCATGGCATAATCAAACTTGAGTGAGGTCTTCATGTTATAAACCTACCCACCAAGTCTCATCAGAATGTGACGATTTCTTCAAGAGATATCATACGGAAAGCACCAGCCAATCAGGTCACAGCAGCCTCATTAAATATGCGCGGAATTATCTCAAAATCGAACTTGAGCGAGGTGTTCATGGTATATTTTGTTTATTTGTTTGATTGGTGTTTAACGTCGTACTCAAGGGTATTTCACTTATATGACGACGGATACAAAATAAAACGTACAAACAGATCAGCTTCCTGTTTCCTTTAGCTCTAAAAACACCAGGGCAACAGAAAGCTCCTCTTTTCTCGCTTCTTACAACCGACTGCGTTGGGCGGGAGATAATAATGATGCCCAAGTTATATTCTCTTAGAACAGCCAGTGCCCATTAAATTGAAAGATTGATTGGTGGTTTACGCCACACTTCAGAGTTCAGCATTGGAATCACGACATAAGTGTTTTCCAACAGTAGCTGCCACATAAAGACAACCAAACAATGGGTAGTGTTTTGCTCTATTGGAAAATTAACCTTCCTCCATTGCACAATGTGGGCTACATTGTTGAATGGGGGCTACATTGTTGAATGGGGGCTACATTACTGAATGGAGGTTACATTGCTGAATTGAGGCTACATTGCTGAATGGAGGCTACATTGCAGATTAGAGGCTACATTGTTGAATGGAGGTTACATTGCTATTTGAGGTTACATTGCTGAATGGAGGTTACATTGCTGAATTGAGGCTACATTGTTGAATGGGGGTTACCTTGCTGAATGGAGGCTACCTTGCTGAATGGAGGCTACATTGCTGAATGGAGGCTACTTTGCTGAATGGAGGCTACATTACTGAATGGAGGCTACATTGCTGAATGGAGGTTACATTGCAGAATGGAGGCTACATTGATGAATGGAGGCTACATTGCTGAATGGAGGTTACATTGTTGAATGGAGGCTACGTTGCCGAATAGAGCCTACATTATTGAACGGGGGCTACATTACAAACACAACCAGAAACCTTTACAATTTGAAGACTCATCAATTTTGGATCTAACATACTACTTAGACAACAGGGGCCTGATATGAAAAATGATCTCAGCTTACACAAACCATTATTACCATGACAACCAGTAGTGGAGACATAGCGTTGCCATGGCAGTTATGTTCAAAGTAAACTAAGATTGATTTGTGAAACAGGCTTAAGGTACTTGGTTAAAACGTGCACTTCAGATGATTGTCTTTTCAGAAACTAAATAATTTCACCTATTGATAAAAAATAACCTGAATGCAAAATAAAAGTTTCCCTTTTCAGCTGATCTTTTGTGGACAAATTGGGCATAAGTAATTGTAACATATTTAGTGCAGTTCAGTACACTTCAAGGGCACAAATGTTAAGCCATTTGACAAGACAAAGATTTAAACAAAATCTGTTCACATTTGAGTTTCCTTGACAAGTGAAAGCTATTAGTTAAAGCATAACACAATTAATCCGTTGTAAGAGTGGATAAGAACAAATTACTACATAAAGTAAGAGCAGGTCAATATAGATCATCTAAGATAAATGTTTTGTAACAGATCTTTTTATGAACTTTTAGGACTTATTCTGAGATAAGATAAGTGATATAACAGAGAGATGGAGACAAAAAAACGTCATCAGACAGGAGTTTCACTGTGTTTATAATCCCACTGACCTACATTATGTGAGCACGTTTAACACACATGTTTTCATCATGCCTCTTACTATTTCTACAATTAAATTGTTAATATCCTCTGGCTGATGTCCGCGTGTTTCAATTATAGACAATCTGCCCTACTTAGTACCGGAGGAACTTTGATTTCCTAACAGAGTAAAACTTAACATTTTATTGGTGGTAATTATACTGTTGGATTACACATATTAAGAGAAATAACATTGGGCATGGCGTCAAACACCAATCGATCAAATACATTATTTGATGCCAACTCCAAAAAGATTGATTGAAAGCTGTACTCAAGGATTTATTAATTGATGCATTAGTGCTTTACGCTACATTCAGCAGTATTTCAGTTATGCTGTGGCATGAGATGTACTAAAGGTGGTATTTCACTTATATGCCAGCAGTGTGCTCTAACAACAGTCACACTAGTAATACAACCATGAACTGGGCTGTTTTTGCTCTACTGTAAGTGGATTGTTTGCTTTGTTTGATTGGTGTTTAACATCGTACTCAAGGGTATTTCACTTATATGATGACGGACACAAATACAAAACATTACAAACAAATTTGCTTCTCGTTACCCTTTAGCTCCCTGTAAGTGGAACATTGATGTTTCTCCTTAGCTAGAAAATAGCACTGGTGTGTTTGGAACAAAGAGGTCAACTCCAAATAGAGAAGAGAGAAACATAGGAAGAGAACATTGATTGATGACTTATGTGATGGTGGTATATCCAACACTAACACAAACATAAAATATGAAGAGTTTTGCTCTAATTATTTTCCTCTAGTGCTAAGTAAATAAAGCAGCGTGTCTCAAATTGGAGCATCCTACCTTCAGCCAGAGGGCGCAAGAGAATATCCCCACCCCACAAACACTCATTTATGTCTGATTAATTTATTCTCAGGCAATAGCAAAATATTCTTATGTTTATATAGAAGGTCTTGGGTTAGAATCTTGGTGGAGGCAAGCAAATGGCCTCTTCATTAATTTAAAATATATCATTCAAAATCATACAAAAAGGTAGGAAACATCTTAACTATTGAAACTAAAGATAGATGATAGAGGTTTTGTGATTATTGCAGTACTAAAACTATCAATAGTTGTCCATTGCACCAATTATTGTGATATATCTATTGTACAATCTACTGTTCTTAAAAAATTGAAACAGTGTTTATATAGGGAAAAATATATAAAATATTGATTTTGTATTAAACACATCATGATCCATTACTGTAAACATTATTTACTAACCAATTATTAATATTTATGACATATTGATTTTGGATCAATTCCTCCCACTTTGTTATGTATGTTCTGTAGCTTTAAGTTCAAGAGATGCTCCTGTGAACAGCTGTTAACTATCATATTTCCAGCACACTCCACTATAACCTTCAACAAGCAGCTTATGCGTAACAATACACTATTAAAGAAAGGCAGGTACATTGTAGTCAAATAACATGTAGTCTTATATTCAATTTTAGTTCAACTGTACTTTTATTCTCATTATTCCCACTGATGAGTTTCACAGGGTAGAGTAAACTTACAACTCCAATAAAAGATACACATGGTTACATGGTGATTCAATATTTTGGTTTATTTTAAAACCATTGTCAAGAATTTCAGGAATGAAAATAGTATCAAATAAACTGAATATTAAATCATCATGTATCCATGTGTATCTTTTATTAAAGTTGTAATTTAACCCTACTTTAGTACTTTTAATTTTCTTATGTAAGGAGATTGCTGTCACTACCTGCTGCCTCTTTGTTCCAAATAAAATAATTGTGACTTTTTTTAAATATAATTTACAGATAAATTAAATTATTATTGCTAAAATATTAGCATGATCATTAGTTTGAATTTTACTTTAACCAAACATTTTTTGATTTATTTTTTTCATTACAGATGTACATGTTACTAGTTTTTTTTAATTAAATGTATAACATGTACATTGCTATTCTTCCTTCTTGCCTTATTTTAAACATATTTATTAACAGCGGCAGTCCTCCTTTCTTACTCTAGACCTCCCCCTAAAAGACCTTGAAGTACATGCAAACAATCTCAGCAAACAAGAACTTTGTAAGCTTGCATAAACAAATTCTATAGGAATTCCAGGAATTTGACAAAACTGCCCCCAAAAAAACCCTGCTAAGCATTAAGCAATTTTATTTGAGGAAGGCGTAAAGTCTTAACTTTAGCCAAAAGTCAATGTTTGTAAAGCATCTATGATTTGACACCAAACTGGAGAAAAAAAAAACCTGAAGGAAAAAAACAAAAAAAAGAAGAGCATATTGTGAAATTATCACAACTTTTTGTTGAGCCCTAGTTCTGTTCACATAGAAATACTTCTTATGCTGAACTTTGACAGGAAAAAATGTAATTATAGAGCAATTAACCTTTTTACACTAGCGAGCCAGCTAAAAAATAAAGAGATTTACAGGAAACTGTATAGAAAATTCTAAGAAAAAAGCAAAAGTATGTACATGTACATCAATCTTATCAATTTTAATATATCACTCAGATAACTGCTTACAACAACAACTGTCCATTGTTATTGGATAACATGAAGTCACATCCCAAAACAATGGGCATGTCATTTATATTTGCATTTCTCTATTAAATTTATTCACATTAAAAACATAATCTTTATTTCTATTTCCTTCGACCATCACAAAATGATATTTTTTTTAAATAATAACAAAAAAAGTATTGGGTTACCTGTCTTTTAAATTCAGCTTCATCCAAATCACCAGTGACGAATACCTGAAGACAAAAACAAGTACATAAAATCACTCTACTATACATCATATAGTCTTTATTTTCACAATAAACAGATTTAAACTTTTTTTTCTCATTTTATTTATTTGTTAATGTTCTTTTTTTATTTATACATTTATTTTCTTGTTTTATTTTAATATTCATTTATTTTTCTTATTTTCTTATTTTATATTTTTGTTTTCTTGTTTTATTTATTCATTTATTTTCCTAATTTGTTTGTTCCATTCATTAATTCATTTATTCATTCATTCATTCATTGTTATTCAGTCATTCAGTCATTCAGTCATACAGTTATGTTTTTCATTAGAAGAGAGTCTTATTTTGATGGCAATCTTTGAAATAAGAAAAATCAAATTTATTTCCAAAAAAAAACTCCCAGAAAACCCGGCTTGAAATAAATTGTGTGAACTGTTTTTGTCCCTTCAAGTTTCTTAAACCTCAATATCGAACTGCCATAGAAAAAAAAATTAATAACGTAGCATTTAAAAATAACACACAGTCCTTGAAAAAACTACTTGGAAATGATTTTCTCAGATTTATTGAATAAACTAAAGAAGATTTAGGTTTTCAATGTTCAATAATGGGAATATTATCAAGTTACACTTTACTTTGAGTTCCATGAAAGAAGCCAGTCTTTAAGGAGACTAGAGGGGTTTAGGAATTTCTGAGCTGGCTGAGCGTCCAAAGTTAATGAGAAAATGACTTATTCTCTGTCCCAGCTTAAAATAAATCACGACTGAGTTGTTGAGTACTCAGTAAATCCCCTTATAATTGGAGAATATTTGGCTAAGAATTCTGTTAGTTTCCGAATAAGTGTTCTACAAAAGGAAATTTCATTTAAAAAATTGTGGAGCCAATATTGATAATGGTGAAATAACTAGATCACTGACTTGAAAGTTTCCCACCATCGTGAGTGAAGGTAAAATGGAGATGATCTGATTAACAGGGTGGGTTTCAGGTACGCAGCTACCTGTACCTAACTGACAACAGTGGCCAGGGTTATATTGGAAAGAGTTCTGATGTAAGAAAAGTTATGTGGAGAGTTTTAATTGAATTAATTTATTTTTTATTTTTTAATTTTAAATCCAGAAAACAGTGGCCTGTTTTATGTATTTCCAGCACCATATTTGAAATTATTTCATTTATATGATGGCAACATAAGATAAATTCTGTCAGATTACTGTCAGCTGTCTCAGAAGTGTATAGATTACTGACAGCCCATTACCCATCCCAGTTCTAGTCTACTCACACAAGGCCAACTAGTCTCAGTGATATACCCTTTATTATGTTAAACCTGCCTAGAAGAATAAGCTACTTAAGCTTTTTGAATTTTTAAAGTAAAATTTGAATCCACTGTGACAAAAATCTTCAGAGGCTGAATAAACAGATTGTATTCGTTTAAAAAGGACAAATTTTTAGGGTAGGGTATGTATCGTGGGTGTGCATTCCATAGTATCCACAATATTGATCCATCCTCAGGAAAGTTGTATTGAGAGCCGACAGCAGACAGAACTGTCGAGGTCCGAATCGGAAATTAAAGCCTAAATGAAAACGGCAACTATGATCAATCTGCTAGAGACCTGTAGATCTGTCATACACAGCTGTGGCGGACAGAATGTGAAAAAAACAACACAGTCTGAAGTCAATGAAAACCTCACAGCCACGACAGAAATACATTTAATTTGGCAAATTGTATACTATTAAATTATCCCTTGCTTTTAATATCGTGTTCAGATCTTTAAGACGTCGAATAAATGGGCATATTCAAATTAGGATCCTATCCTCGCAATCAATGGATCAAATTTAAGGACACCTTATACACATATTATAGATGATAGATCAATTATCAATTTCTCTGTCTTAGGCCGAGCTTCAGGAGATCAGAGGTTATGCCATTGCCACAAATATGTGGTGGACAGATGTATCATTTTCTCTGCTTGAGCATGTTTTATGTTGAAAAACAGCTGCTGGCACAGGACATGCTCTGTACAGAATACCAAGCTGGTTTGGCCTGATAGAACAATACCATGGTACCTAAGTGCTTCCTGTACATACTACTATACTGACATGAGGATGGTTTTGTTTTCTGATAGAAGGAGGCCATGGTACCTACATGTACGTAGGCATTAAAGGTGTCCTGTGCTGACTCTTAACCTTTAACCTTGGGCATCTATCAGGGCAGAGAGAACTACATTCTTTACAGTCGTCAATCAAAAATATAGGCTGGGGTATTAACCCTGGTCCTTGTGATAAATATTGCTGTACCCGTTACAGAAATAAATTTGTATATTTATTTGATGAAACTCACCTGTCTTATGACTGGTTCCCTTGTTCGGGCCACTTGACCAATCACAGAGCCGTCCACAGGCACAACACGCCAGCACAATATCTAAAGAGAGAGAAAAAAATTGAATAAATCTGATATTTTACAACAAAAACCCTATTAATCTACATTATTCTATAAGTCTTTTGATTTGATTTATTTGTATGTTTGTCTGATTAGGGTTTAACACCCACCCCTAAGTTAGTCCCAGGCACATAAAAGGTCTTGATTTATATATTGGACTGTGTGCTATAATCTTGGTTATACCGCAAGAATAAAACAGCTGAGAGATAACATGAAAAAGATGTAATTTAAACAATTTGCAGCATATAATATCTCTGTTCCTGGCACCACCATGGCCTACAGGTACATACAGGTACATTTTAAAATCCCCAAATTCAGTGACCATCACTCCTGAGACAGGAAAAAACAAATCATGAGACAAGTATATTCATATGCTAGTGGCCTCTTATGTTTCTTTGTGGGGAAATATAGCCCATAAAAATAGGGAACTTACTACATATTTCCCAGTCCAAGTAAACAGTGTATAAGTAAGGAACAATTTCCTTAGGTCGTTACCACCTTAACACCTAATTAAATTCATACATATTGCATGTCACACCTTCAGGTACTGGAGTTAGGGAGCACTGTGTAACATGAAGACTAATATCCAATTAGAATACCTGATAGACGTCAGGAACTAGATTAAGGTGAACTATTAAAATATTTTACCCCACTTCTAAATGTCATTTGAAACTTACACTGCATTTTGTTTCTGGTATCAACTAAAAGGTCACTGCTCATGTTAGGGAATAGTTTTCTGACATTCCTGACTTGTAATTGTCAATACTAAAAGAATTTTTGTAGTAAAATTTACCACAAATGCATGCTTGTTAACATTGGTAATCCATGATGGACAGTCTGGTATAGACTTTTTGTTTTATTTTATTAGGGATTAAAATTGTTCCCAAGGAAATTTCACTTATATGACAATGGATTGTCCATTTCACTTTTGTAGCTTGCCTAAAACCCAGAGGAAAGTTTGTAAAAACCACCCCCATGATTGCTATGATTGACTCGAACCCATGGACAGTTCATTGAAGAAAGATTAGTAGGGAGAAACTCTAGCCACATAGCTACGGCTTCCTGTCTAGTCTGATTAAGAACTTGTTATAAAGATGGCAGGAGGTGTATTACTGGGGCCAGTAAAGACAATTAGTCCCTAACAGCAGATTAGAGATGGGCTTTGAAGATAAGTGTGAGTTTATCCAGAGTACAATTTAATAGCTCTTTTTTACCAAATGTTGTCGTAATACAACAACAGGCTGTAAACTATCATATGAGATATAACTGTGGTATGATATTTTCTGAAAGTAGTACATGGCCCCTAGGAACATGTCCATGCATTTGGTGATAAACACTTGTAGCATACATTCTTAACACTTTTGTCCCACTCTTGGATGTGTGTAGATGATACAGTGTATAATGTGAACGACAAATGACAGTTTAGTTTGCCAGTTTGATGCCAGGGTATAAAGATAGGCCAGTTTTGCAAATAATTTGCCTGTATGTGCCAAGTAACTCACCTCGAGTCCAAATTGTTTGACAATCTCGTCAAATGCTTCCTGACATTCTGTGACTTTCTCAGGTTCCAGGAAGAGCATCCCTGTCGCATATTTGCCCGGCTCAGGTAACTTGATCCCATTCTCAAGTTCCTGACTGTCAAAAAATAAAAATAATTTATTACAGAAATGATCATAGGAGACTAAGGGCATACAATATATTACAACTCATTATTATTTGAAAATTGGAGAACATTTAAAATAAATGTTTAAAAAGTGAATCATACTGATTACAAATTATTAATTTGAACAAATTTGAGATTTTTAAAAAGATCAGCACAGTGATAAAAGAAATAAAAACTTTAAACTTTTGATATTTCTATCACACCACAAATAAATTTAAGAATAAAATGGTTTATTTTTTCAAAATAATTTGCATTTCAAAGTTACCATTCCAAAATTTAAGATTAACTTTAATTAAGGAAAAAAAAAATTGTGCATTTAAAAAATGATGGGGATTGTTAGAAGAAATATCTGAACAAACCAGGCACTTGGCTTCTTATCAGCAATGGCATTTATCCAGTATATAGGCCTGTCGATTTATGTTATACGGCCAATGGATTAGACCAAAACAAATACAACAGTGGACAATGGTAACTGTGATTCCAGAAAAGCAACAAATAAGCTATTGTTACTATTATTGAAGTTCCTATGGTACAGGACCTGAAATATTGATCTTACTACACAGGACGTCCAATTCAGATGTAGTTTTTCTGTACAACACATGGTTGCTTATTGTAGGATAGGAATCTATCAAAATAATAATTGTACAGTAGGTCAGGCCGATGGACATTTTTCTGCACAGTTATATATTAGGGCATTGCCGAGCTGTGGACAGAGTAAGCCATGTGACAAGCCGCCGGGTGCCTAGTGTTGCAGATACATGATGGAGGAAATGGACTAACGCTAAACGAGACTGCACAGCCATGACGGCCATGCTGACCCACCGAAATCACATGTCCCCCTGTTACGCGCTAAACAGCTGGGTTTCAGGGTGAGCTAGGGACTGACTGAGGGGCGGATTTTCACGATCTGAAATGAACGTGACAGATTCCAACCATGGCCCAATAACATCAAAATCCCCAAACAATCCCACAATTTTTCAAGAAGCTCTGCACAAAAAGTATTATTAACAACACATTTTGCAAAATAACAGAAATTTTAAACAACCAGTAGCAATGATAATTTTTTTGCATTTTTTTTAAAATTTAGTTTACTCTTACAATGAAATGCTTAACTGAATAAATACAAAGCTGAAATATGCTTTGGAAATAAGATAACAAAATTTTAAAAAAACATAGTTATTACATCTTATCATTTTCTAAACTATTTTACATATGTATTTAATTAAATTTTTTTAAAATACATTTGTTCAAATCACATGTTAAGACATAATTACTGAAATAGATTTGTTTACAAGGATAAACAATATAATTTCCACGTGTATGAGAAGGGTAGATGGAGAAGCTAAGCAATATCACGTTAATTAAAGGTACATGAAAACAGGTTGATTTTTACCTGAGTTTCTGAACGTAGAGACTATGGGGGATGCCAGTCATTACCCCAGCCCCGTCTCCAGAGTCATTATCACACCCACACGCCCCTCGATGCTCCATACGTATCAACATCGTCTGGGCATCCTTCAGCACCTGATGCAAACAACAAATTCATTTGAACTATTCATTCAAATCACAACTACATGTATTATCCATACTAAAGCACTACTGAAGACAACTTTAAAAAAAAAACACACTTTGGGGTAAAGAATATGACAGCTAACACAGTTATATATTTTGAATAATTGAAGAGAGAAAAACATGCTTGCCTATACCAGGAATCAAACCTGGGCTCTTTGGGTTACAGTTATATAGTATGTGTATGGGACTAACATGTATAAGAGCATCAGAACTTAATTCATGCATTGCATGAAAATATAAAGTTGTTAATGAGTATAATAACAATGTTGTTAATGTGTATAATAACAATGTTGTTAATGTGTATAATAACAATGTTGCAGGGCTTGAAAATTAGACGTTCCTGGAGCCCAGGACAACCAAATTTTTAAGTGGGGCAAGTCAATTTTTCTAGTAGTTAACATGGAAGAGATAGGACAGGCAACCAAACAAATTGTAGATTGAGCTTTAGGGCAACCTGGGAAATCCCTAATTTTCAACCCCTGCACAATTGTACAAAACCATGAGGAAACCTCCTAAATTCCACCGCCATAGGCCCACGACTGCCATGTGAGTCCCCATGTGAGTTTTTCTCAAATAATACCTATATAATTGGTCCACTCTGTATATGGAAGGAGGATCAGTCATCTGACACGCTTACCACAGATCTACATGTATGGTCAGAGGCCCTCCAAAATGAGCCGATACAATAAGGGGGTTTCCTGTAATGACAACAGAGTGACATCCCTTTGCAAAATAACCGATACAATTCAAATTCTTTACTATTTACAAACTGAGAGGGTTAAAAGTGAGCCTCTGGAATGAGAGATGACCAAATGTTGTTTCTTCTCTACCAGCCCTCTGGTTTAGCGGCCACATCGGGGTTCAAAAGTGAGCCTTTGGAATGAGAGATGACCAAATGCTGTTTTTTCTCTACCAACCCTCTGGTTTAGCGGCCACATCGGAGTTCAAAAGTCAGCCTCTGGAATGAGAGATGACCAAATGTTGTTTCTTCTCTACCAGCCCTCTGGTTTAGCGGCAACATCAGAGTTCAAAAGTGAGCCTCTGGAATGAAAGATGACAATATGTTGTTTCTTCTCTACCAGTCCTCTGGTTTAGTGGCAACATTGGAGTTCAAAAGTACGCCTATGCAATGAGAGATGACCAAATGTTGTTTCTTCTCTACCAGCCCTCTGGTTTAGCGGCCACATCAGAGTTCAGAAGCAGCAGCTCATCATAATGTTTTGTAGGAATTGTCCGAACCATATTAGGTAACTCGTCAACAGTTAATGGTAAAATATGAACACTAAGGGCAGGGCGCGATGAGAATCTGAAACAAAACGAAAAACGTTTAGTCCAAAATAGTTTACCAACAATTAATTCAATGAATGCAATGGCTCATTGATTAGGGTCAAGGTGGCAATAAAATGTATCTACATAAAAAAGGGAATTATTTTTTTTATTACTTTTATTTCATAGATGAACCAGGAAATCTTAACATTGGCTAATGTTAAAATTACAGACAAAACATGACTAGTGTATTTTGCACTTGAAACAGTAAACAAAAGAGCATTACGGTTTGTTTGTCTAATTCAAAATGATCTAAAATGGTTTGTTTGATTGGGGTTTAATGTTGTACTCCTCCTTGTCTAATTACAGTGGAATCCAAGAGGAAAGTCCAAAAAAATATCCCTATGATTGCTGGAGTCGCATCGTGTGATTCACTTATATACTTGATGGTCAATAGCTGGACTTAATCCAGTGAATGGTAAATCAATGTAGGATTAGTAAGCGCACACGCTACCACTTAACCGCGGCCGCAAGCCCCAGGTAAGTCACGATATACCACTGGAGAAATCTTGCAACATGGAAGATTAAAATCAAGTTGACAGTATCAAGATAAGAATTCCTCAAATAAAATCAAAGAGGACATTTTGACACCTTGAAAATCTTAACTCTATTTTGTAAAGTGCAATTCTCATACAAAATTTGATTTGAATTCCATAAGCCTTTTCTAGTTAATGTCCGGAAACCAAAAAGTTGACAGACAGATGGATAGATGGTTACCCACATAACATTATACGTCCAGACGAATATATTGTTTGTTTGTTTTATTGGGGTTTAACGTCGTACTCAAGGATATTTCACTTATATGACGACGTACCAGCCCAAGGGGTGAAGGAAACCCTTGACACCACTGGCAACAAACAAAGACCGGACGGAACAAGTACAGGATGACAACAACAGGACGCAATACAGACACCACAAACAGATCGGCTTCTTGTTCCGCTTTATCTCTGAGAGCACGAGGGCAACATGAAGTTCCCTCCGATTGCCATCCTGACGAAAAAAAAAAAGAAGAAAATGTTTCCATCTGAAAGTCTTTTATAATGGTCGCGGGCTATAACATGACCAATTTTTTTAGGGAGTGTGCAAAAG
Source organism: Mopalia muscosa (assembly GCA_031763545.1). NCBI lineage: Eukaryota > Metazoa > Mollusca > Polyplacophora > Chitonida > Mopaliidae > Mopalia > Mopalia muscosa. The sequence goes on along the minus strand of JARFOD010095316.1, from coordinate 3,385 downwards.
TTTTGACTCACCTAGAAGTAAGGCGTGTCTGGATGTTTTTAGACTGGGTAGCCGATGCTCCGGTGAACAGCTCCAACACAACTAAAGACTCTATCTGTCCACAAAAAACATCTCAATATTACTCTCCAAAAAGTAATCAACCGAATTATAAATACGATTAATGATAACATAATAAGTAAGACTATATGGATTTTCGACTTCTGGATTAAGTTGATTTTGATTTGAAAATCCATAAAGTCTTATTTATTATGTTTATCATCCTAGCTTCTAAATCCCACTAAAAAGTAGATAAGCTAAAACTAATGTGATGTTGATATTCGCTTCTTTAGCCTTACATGATACAAAAGTAAACCTAGTAACCCAGCGAACAACACCCCTGTGATGGCTGTACCTCTGAACTGGTACCTCTGGGCCAATGAGTTCATTTGTTAAACAGGGTTAAAATAATTTCTAAAATTCCCCTATCCCAGGGCTAAATTCACCTTCATCACATAAATTCCCCTATCCCAGGGCTAAATTTCCTTTCATAGGCATAAAGTTTCCCTAATCCAGAGCTTAATTCTCCTTCATAAGCATAAATTCCCCTATCCCAGGGCTTAATTCTCCCTCATAGGCAAATATTTCCCTATATTGGCTTAAATTCCCCTATCCCAGGGGCCAGGGCTAAAATTCCTGCTAGAGGCATAAATTTTCCGCCACAGACCCCTTCTCCTTAATCAAGGATCACACCCTGGTTTGAAAAATAACATTATTCTAGTTCTAAACAACAGAACATGAACAGGTTGAAAATACTTACCTTCTCAAGCAGTTTTTCTAGAGGCTGGGATTGCAGCGTTCCGTTACGGGATATCACACATAACCTCTCTAACTGCTCACAATTATAAAACCCCTCAAAGAAAAAGGAATTAAGGCTGACATTATCTTGCTCCAATCTAGAACACACAACAGAAAATATCACCACTTGCATACTCAAAGGTTTGTTTGTATGTTTGGAGGTAGTGCTGAAACAGTTAATCGGGTACCCGTGAACGGTTACAAACTTGAAGGTATTCGAATAGAAAAATCGCTAACTGATCAAGCGAAATTTTGACACGCCCCCTTAACTATGTTGGCGTGTACATAATATGTACATCAAATTTCAGAATAAAAGTACAGCAAGGACTAATAAACAGCAGGTACTGAATCAAAGCGATCTGTAACATTTGTACACAAATATTACGCTACATGACCCTACATGTATAGGAAAAAGTGTCATATACCTAACGAGTGTTCAAAAAGTATTCAAATATTACAAAACGGGTACTCGGTTACGAAAACCTGTACCCATTTCAGCACTATTTGGAGGTAGTTTAATGACCTAAACAGCATTATTTACACATGTAGCACACCTTCACAAACTAGAGTGAGAGACGCCATCTGTTGACACAACTCACAACAAACAATTACAAGGCATTTACAGGTCACCAAACCACTAAGCCACAGGCCCTATAGGATAAGTAAGTGCATGCACAAACCAGTAAGAAACAGACCCTATAGGATAAGTAAGCACACACACAAACCCTAAACCACAGGTCCTGTAGGATAAGTAAGTGCATGCACAAACCACTAAACCACAGGTCCTATAGGATAAGTAAGCTCATGCACTAACCACTAAGAAACAGGCCCTATAGCATAAGTAAATGTACCCACAAACCACTAAACCACAGGTCCTATAGGATAAGTCAGTGCATGCACTAACCACTAAGAAACAGGCCCTATAGGATAAGTAAGCGCATGCACTAACCACTAAGAAACAGGCCCTATAGGGTAAGTAAGCACATGCACTAACCACTAAGCCACAGGCCCTATAGGATAAGTAAGTGCACGCACAAACCACTAAACCACAGGTCCTATAGGATAAGTAAGTGCATGCACTAACCACTAAGAAACAGGCCCTATAGCATAAGTAAGTGCACGCACTAACCACTCAACCACACGCCCTATAGGAAAAGTAAGCCCATGCACTAACCACTAAGAAACAGGCCCTACAGTATAAGTAAGTGCACGCACTAACCAATAAGCCACAGGCCCTATAGGATAAGTAAGCACAAGCACTAACCACTAAACCACAGGCCCTATAGGATAAGTAAGTGCATGCACTAACCACTAAGTCACAGGCCCTATAGGATAAGTAAGTGCACGCACTAACCACTAAGCCACAGGACCTATAGGATAAGTAAGTGCACGCACTTACCACTAAACCACAGGTCCTATAGGATAAGTAACGCACGCACTAACCACTAAGCCACATGCCCTATAGGATAGGCAAGTGCACACACAAATCACTAAGCCACAAGTCCGATAGGATAAGTAAGTGCATGCACTAACCACTAAGCAACAGGCCCTGTAGGATAAGTAAGTGCACCCACAAACCACTAAACCACAGGCCATATAGGATAAGTAAGTGCACGCACTAACCACTAAGCCACAGGTCCTTTAGGATAAGTAAGTGCATGCACAAACCACTAAGCCACAGGCCCTATAGGATAAGTAAGTGAACACACTAACCACTAAACCACAGGTCCTATAGGATAAGTAAGTGACAACACTAACCACTAAACCACAGGCCCTATAGGATAAGTAAGTGTATGCACAAACCACTAAGCCACAGGCCCTAAAGGATAAGTAAGTGAACACACTAACCACTAAGAAACAGGCCCTATAGGATAAGTTAGCGCATGCACTAAACACTAAGCAACAGGCCCTATAGCATAAGTAAGTGCACGCACTAACCACTAAGCCACAGGTCCTATAGAATAAGTAAGTGCATGCACAAACCACTAAGCCAAAGGCCATATAGGATAAGTAAGTGCATGCACAAACCACTTATCCACAGGCCCTATAGGATAAGTAAGTGCACGCACTAACCACTAAATCACAGGCACTAAAGAATAAATAAGTGCACGCACTAACCACTAATCCATAGGCCCTATAGGATAAGTAAGCACACATACAAATCACTAAGCCACAGGCCCTATAGGATAAGCAAGCGCACACACAAATCACTAAGCCACAAGTCCTATAGGATAAGTAAGTGCATGCACAAACCACTAAGCCACATGCCCTATAGGATAAGTAAGCGCATGCACTAACCACTAAGAAACAGGCCCTATAGGATAAGTAACGTACGCACTAACCACTAAGCCACAGGCCCTATAAGATAAGCAAGTGCACACGCAAATCACTAAGCCACAAGTCCTATAGGATAAGTAAGTGCATGCACAAACCACTAAGCCACAGGCCCTATAGGATAAGTAAGCTCATGCACTAACCACTAAGCCACATGCCCTATAGGATAAGTAAGCGCATGCACTAACCACTAAGAAACAGGCCCTATAGGATAAGT
>JARFOD010095305.1:2566-17212 GCA_031763545.1 Mopalia muscosa | reverse complement strand
GCACTTGTTGAGAAAATACTTCGTGTCATTCCAGTAACATCTTGTTCATCAAAACGTCAATTTGGATGTTTTAATAATTTGGATGTTTTAATAACTTTCAGACATATTATCGGGATGGGAAAAACAAATTTGATTTAACGGATTTAAGTGGCATAAACATAAACGGAAATGTGATTTGCCGATTGATTGACATGAACGTCAACTCACAGAACTGCGCCCATTCGGGGATCCGAAAGAAAGAAACAGCATCATGCACAAAAATTGGAAATCTAGCACTATGAATGGACAATATTCTTAGTCTGGAGTTGTGTGGGAAAGATTTGCAACATCTGGAAACAACATACTAGTATCCCATTCCATAAACGGTTTGGCGTAGAAATATTTCAAACTAAAAATGATTTTGATTTTGACATTCTCACTAGTTTCGTAACTTTGGCCAAAAACTTTCGCTTCATAAAACACTCATTGGGCTAATCGGACCAACAATTATTTGGAGAAAAAAAAATGGATAATAAAATCTCAATCTTATCAACGTTGTCGCCCATAATATACTTCCAAAATCAGCATAGATTACCCCTCTGTCATTCCTCATTATCATAGCTTCCGGGGCCTAGGTGGGGCCTCACCATTTTGTTGGCTATTGATGTTTTTGAATGAAAATAGCTACCACAAAACTACATTTATAGCTAATAGACGCGACAGTTTCTATAGTTTTGCCAAAATAAACGACAATTCTGCTTCCAAGATTTAGTAGCAATCTCTTCAATATATTTGTATTATTTTCTGAAATGTCATATCAACACTGTGTTCGAAGAACTTCAAAAACTCCCAAATTGTCCCGATATAATATTCGAATGCTTTGGAAGTACTTATTTAAATCAATTCTATCAACTCATGACGTTCTAATGAATAATTCCTGCACATTCTTGCCTTCCAGACTGATATATGACATTTTAGACAACAAAATAATTGTGGCTCTTGTTATCTTTTTTCTCTTTTAAAATTGCAAGAATTAAGATCGATCAATCAAAATGACGGAATTGCTTTCACTGCCAAAATTCGCTGAGATCGCCTCTACAAGCTTCCTCATTCTCGGAGCTTCCGAGGACTAGCCGGCCCCTAGACCCTCGCCTATAAAGTAACGATAGTAAAACCCTCCTCTCCCTTATAAAAAATCCTAATCCGACGCTGTTAGCTTTGATACACGTCTAAACATAGAACTGACGAGGCTATATAATTGCTTCGACCAATCTCCATTAATGACTGTGCATATCTGTCTATTAGCGGTACATACCATACATAAATAATTATTCATGATAAACAAAAATCGGGCAAATGATACATTTTTCGGGCAAAAAATAGTCTGCCCCCCTAAAAATACATCCTGCCCTACGCCTATGCCTCCAGGGTGGCAATATTTTCACCTACGAGACATTCAATGAAATAATAATTGAATTCAGTCATGGCTCATCGTAGCACTGCTATTTAATGGTATATTATCACAATAAGGATTTTATAGTTTGCTGGCTAACGCATTGAAGTACAATCTGCAAGAACAATTTGCTAGGCAAGTGTGAAATTTAACCGTGATTTTATCGGGAGATGATTGACAGGCAGCAAAACCAAAGAAACTGTATAAGTGGAGGATGGTCAGACTCGAGTTCTCCGGAAGCGTTGAGTATAGGGCCTATTATTCTATTAGAGATATTACTGGCTCATATAGAGAGACTGGGGTTCTACCCTATTTCTTCAAGGGTTTCATTTAGACAACAACAGTATAAAGCCAGCATTATGTGAATAAGAATCAAATAAATCAATAAATGTAAGTTGAGAAGCCTTCAAATATATGACATATTGCTAGATTTTATATTGATATTTAATAGCTGTTAATTTTCTTAGGGGTGTATTTATAATCATGAAGCGAAATAATCATTGCATTTATATCCAATATTCAAGTAAGAATTGAGGAAAAATGTAATAGTTTAAGGCCTACATATTGGGTTGAAACGGGCTGGAAGTTTAAAGTTAAAAACAATCAATTTAATAGTTTACAAAGCATATTTGATGTCCTCAGCGACACTCTAACCTCACAAGTCCTCAGCAGTACTGGTAAACAATATCACCACGAAGATACAAAGTGCCGTTTACAATAGATTACCAACAGACCGGAAGTAAGAATGTTGTGGCGCGAGGAATTTATGGCTACATGACGTCATACGGTCTGTTTGAATTTGTAACCAATGTGAATAGTATTTATATATTGTTAATGTATCGGATTTATATGAAATATGAACAATTATGGGTTTCAATAATTCATAAAAGAAGGGAAAAAATGAATCTCGCTTGGATTGTTCCGGTTAAACTTCGTTAGTCTAAAGTATGTATTCTGTGTACATTTTGTAACGGACATTTTGTTGGTGATGAAAAGCATTACATTTTAAAATGTTCCCAGTTTTATGAACAGCGAAAATTGCATATCCGTAAGGCATATCTGAGCCCAAATACAGAGCTAATTTTTTTCCGATTGCTTCATTCAGAAGATTATAATGTTTTAAAGGGACTTAGCTTGCTCCTGAAACATATTATGAAACAATTCAGGTAATGGAAGATCAGTTTTTGCGAGTTCGCATAAGAGTACATTAAATGCCAAGGATTGTCATTCTTAGAAGAAATATTAAGAAATTGAATTGGTTAACCAATTGCTAAAAATCATAACACTCATATTTTATGACAGAATCGTGTAGAAAAGCGGTCACTCCGCCATGATTGTATGTTTTTGTTAATGTTTACCTGTTATGTCATTTCATGACCAGAGTGAAATAAAAGTTGAAGTTGTTATTTATTCAACGGAGATAAGAGAATAATGCGTTGAACACTTGCTTTATCACATCGATGAGTGCCGACATGTTTTAACAAAACTAAACACCTCCACCGCAGCTATTAAATAACACACTAAACGTAAAGATAGACAAACCATAAATCTGTCAGAGGATAATACATTTTTTTCCAAAAAAAATATATATTTTTTTTGACGCGGTCTATTTTGTAATAATCGGTCAAGGTTGATTTATATAAATAACGCATAATTTTAATGGATAGCATTACGTCAGGTAAAAGATTTGAAAGGGAGATCATTAATTGTATAGACATTTAAAACATGGCGGTCGTCAGTTTTGGTGGAGATTTGTCAATTCACGCTTTGAGACTATTTGAAGTGTGATATTAATTACATCAGACTGTGTTCTTTCTTTGTTTTTCTCCACAAAAAGTTTTTTCCCCTCTTTTAAAACTTCATCCGAAAGCTCTTGGTGACGTCAGGTGACATTTCACGCATATGATTAAACCGGTCAATTTAATGTTTTTCTTTAAGAATAAAACTTGCTTGATATCCACATATCTTGGATGTTATTTAATTTTTTGTTGAATTGATTTTCCTTTAAACTGGCATATAAATACAGAAACACTGTAAATGTAAAATTACAATAGACTAGGGTTTGTTAAATTAATATATTTTTTCCAGAGTTACATCACTGGTGGTGGCAGGGATTTTTTTCTTACTCTTTTGTTTTTAAACAAAAATACGTATCATTGCCAAAACAAACAGCCGAGTGTCCATTGTTCTTTGTGTAACAAGACGCCAAACCCAACGACTTTTTTTTAGATAATTTATAAAAAATCCAGTGACAGAAAGGGCATGAATATATGACCAAGGGTCATATACAGGTATGTTTCTATTCTCTGGTCTTTGCAACAAAAGGTGCTTGTAGGCCTACAATATGCATTATTCATAAGGCAGCTTCTCACAATCGTAATTTCTGTAGCCCTACACTAGACTGAAACTAAAACTTATGTGAATTGGAATTTGTAATTCTTTCGATCTGAATTTATTGACGTTACATCTGCAATTTCGTTGATATACAGTAATCCATGATATACGTTATCTTTTGTAATATAGCAAATTGCAATTGTTCAATATGGGGTGGTTTTAATCCTTCGTCACTATACCGCTGATAAATACGGATTGATTTGCGTGATATCACAACCTGCTGTGGCAACCCGCTCTTTGTCGGTCCTTTATTCATTTTTTCACAGCCCTCTAGTAAGTCACTTTGACAGCAAATCAGAATGTTTTCTTCACTTGTTTAAAACTGGACGATGGATCGTGCTCCAGGATTTCAGAACATACTTCATGTTAACAAAAATCTAGTACATTTCTAGAGTATTTGTATTCTTTTACCAGAATAAAACCAGTTGTAGGATATTTCCAGATGTGATTTTCGGAGTAAAGTTACAAACGGCATGAAGACACTTGATACATGATCCTGGCAATTCACTTATTCACCGGCGAGTATAATCGTCGATCGCGACGATTGTACCAATCGCTAAGAAAATCGACACGTTCGTTGAGGCCAGCGACAGCGATTATGATCGCTAAAGCCGGTTGGCCGACCAGGCGTTCGGATCAAACATGTTTGATATTTTCGGCCGTTTATTAACCGCCAGCGACTGATCGCCAGTGTGTGCATGCAAGCGACTACAGTTGCTCGAATCAACGCTGTTTAAGCAATCCCAGTAGGAGTTCTCCTCACATGACACACAAAATGGCAACTTCCACGAATGAAATCTGGACGAAACTATTTTCCAAATACTTCGGTTCTCCCATCTGAGTCTACTTGTTAAAAAAATAATATTTTTTGATGAGTAAATATATTTCCGTCTTAATCGTACCATATTCGTCAAATCACGTGACTTCAGCTGCTTTTTTAAGGTGTGTCCCCCGCATAAAGTCCGTTATGACAAAAGTGCAACAAAAAAAACCTGTGACTAAGGGTAGTTTGTTTGGAGACTAGCAGTGCTATCTTTTACTTGGCACTGGACGAAGATTAAATTTGCAGCAGTTTCAAAACACTTCACATTTTATGGTTGGGTCCCTGGCTATAGCTTTTTAGTGGTTAGCGAGTGCGCGTAATAATCGTACATCGATGTACCGTTCATGGGATCGAGTCTGTCTATCGACCATCTGGTATTTGAGTGAGGCACACGATGTGGCTCCGGCAATCGAAGGGATGGATTTTACTAGGTTTCCCTTCGGTTTTTCACCGCCAATAGGCAAGGAACCGTGTGAACTAGCCAATCCGTCGTCATATGAGTAAAATACCCTTAAGTACCCAATCAAACAAGCAAACCATTTAATGGTTGTGCTAGTGTCAACTATTGTACACCAATGTCATATCAAATTTCTTTAAGCACGGCATAGAATATACTATTAATCAACCTAAGTGAAAAATATGACCTGGTTTCTAATGCTTTGGAATTGTCCCAATGTTACAAAACGATGAAACAATAAGTTCATTAAGCAATATTATATATCTGTTTTGATTGGCCGATCTCCATGACCTTGATTTCCGAACATCTATAACTGAGGCGTGTTTGCTATATTTATCCCTATTAACACAACTTATCCATGTAGAGAACCTTGGTTTAGATTATAATCGAAATTAATACTAGTGTTTATCTGTATTAGGATCACGATACTGCCTCACAAATCTATACAATACAACAGATTTGATTACTCTCGAGACATATTGGCGTAATAATTGGAGAGAAAAGACTCGAAAATTACAACACAGTTGTGATGTATTTTTAGCGTAAAATATTAGTGTAATCTATTGTTGGATTTAATCTTCATTAGCAAACACAATGGTCTATTCATTAGAGCAGACGACAGTTATGTTTCTGCCCAGGATGCAATGCATTGTTGGAATTTATCCGGTGAAATGTCAGGCTATTGTAAACAAACTGTATTCATGAATTGTGGGAGTCTGGGTTATCTATGGCTCAACACCATGATCGGATCACTTAGAATGATAACGTAAATTTATAATAAGCTGTTTCATTGAAAACTATACAATAGTGGCAGTATTTTTCAGTAATTACAAGCAGGCCCGCGGCCGTGGCGCAGTGGTAGCGAGTACGCTTCCTGAACTGAACATGCTTCGATTTGCCGTTCACCGGTTCGAGTCCGCCTTTCGCCGATCAGGTATATGAGCGAGTCACATGTTGTGGCTCCGGCAATCGCGGGGGAGCTTTTTGCTAGGTTTTCCACCGTAAGTGTGCAGTGTAAAGTAGACAATCCGTCGTCATATAAGTGAAATACCCTTGAGTACGACGTTAAACACCAATAAAAAAAACAAACAAATTAATTACAGGTAAGGCTTTCACCTAGTTTTGGAAGAAATCCATGGCATGATTCAGTGTTTATTAGACGAAGTTTAATACAGAGATCACTGAAGTGGTACGGATATCCTCAATTTAGACATTAGACTATGTTTGCTCTTTTAGATCGAGGTTTAAAGCACTCATATATATAATACAGCATGTCGGACCAACTGGTGCAAAAAAGCGCCATTGACACTTCTCGCAACAGATACCAGACACAATAAGACAGGACCCACAACAAATGCTATGAAATAGTTTTCAGCTTATTGTAATTATCCTTTTTCACAAATAGTGCATCCTAGTTTTGCATGAATACATTTTAAAGATATTGCGTTAGGAGGTTGCAATCGATGACCAATGCGTCGTTCCGGGGTTTCGGGGTTCCGGGGTTTCGGGGTTTATAATGCAGAGTAGCTCGGAATAAGACCCTTGGCTAGAGAAGATGTGGTAAAACCGACTGGTCTCTTTCTGTTCCTATTCTGATTAATCAATATAACCGCAGTATGGATATTTAAAAAAAAATCCTGAAGTTACACATTAAATGCTTTTAATATGTGTTCAATAGTGTTCAATATTTCAATAGAACATGCTTCAATAGTTCCATTACACGAATATACCTTTCTGTTCTCAATTAATATAATATAACTCTGTTAATTTCAATCAAAAAAGTATATCTAAATAGGATTCCTAAAAGAGCAAAAATATATTGTCAAAAATAAGTAATTCTACCTGGTCAATAAATCAGAGAAACACCCATCGAGAGGCAATAAGTATTTTTATTACAAAAAATATCCGTCCAGTTTCAATACACTTCTCATAATTGGGGCTTCAGAAGTTGTTTCATTCTTTAGCGGTTGGCGTCAACCCCCCCAAAAGACATACATATACAAGCGTACGTACGGCCGGACGGGTGGACGAGCAGACGCACGTACATGACTACAATATCCTTTTATCAACTACATGTATTTTCAAAACACATATGATAAGCATCCGATAAGATATAAGACACGTGTTTGTAGGAAAACAATGCTGACAGAATGCTTATATTTGTGTGTCTGAGATAAAGAAATAAAACAGTAAAAAAAAAGCCGCAAAAAATAAATACAAAAATTTAAACGTAACGTGTTTGATTTGATTGTATTCTTCGGTGTGTTGTAAGGTTGTTTAAAACACAATCACAGAAACGTCAACCGGATGATCCTTCTGACCACCCGCGAAATAGCTGTTGTGACATTTGTTCGTTTACTTTCGCAATCAGCACTCTTCAGATTTCCCATACGAGATAAACTCAATGAAAGCTTATCACAGTCTATGTTTTGTTTTAGATTTCAGGAGGACAAAAAACTCGGAAACTGCAAATTTGTCACGGCTGGGTGAACTGTGTTACGGAAGTATTTGGCCCTATGCCGACCACAGTGGAAATTTTACCAGCATCCCTTACAACACCGCTCCCTCCTGGATGTATTCTGTTATGAGAAAGTTTAACAGGCTCAACTTTAGCGTTCCCGTTATGTTCTAGAAATCCGTCCCGAATCTGTTTGTTGAGAAACCCATACACTATGGGATCCAAAATACTGGTTAAAAAAGAAATTATATCAAAAGCACGAAACAGATCTAGTGTTTCTGGAATGACTGAAGAAACACTAGAAATATAAAGTCTTAAAGAATAAACGGGTAAGTGAAAAATAATAAACATAGAAATCATGAGTATTGATAACTTTAGAGCTTTTTTACCTCGTTTCGTCTCCGGTTTGTAAAACTGTGTCTTCAGTGTGTTTTTAGAGAGAAAGTATAGAAGCCCAACGTACGAGACTAGAATTGTTAACGCAGGCAAAGCGAAAACAATGATGAAATCCAGCACAACTAAAGGAGAGTTTGTTCCTGACTCATTTTCTGGCACGCCACACATCATCTGCGTGTAGATTTGTCCAAAGTCATCAAGTACATCAACCGGTGATAATGTGAACAGAAACAGGGCTCTGAGGCCATATAGTGTGGACAGAAACCAGATGAGAGCAACGATGATAGCAGATTCTGACATGGATAACTTGGGCTTTAGAGGATAAGCTATAGCTCTCAGTCTGTCCAGGGCGATGGCGACAAGAGAGAATGAGGCTGCTGCTAATGACATGTGAGACGCAAAGTGACAAATCTTACATATTATAATCGCCATCCACATTTCAGAAAACTGAGCAATAATCACACCGGGAATCACAAAGCACGCAATGGATATATCAGCGAATGCTAGAGACAAAATCATCACATTCGTCGGTTTTCTCAAAGTCTTGGTTTTCAAAATGGTGATAGTGAGTGTTATATTTGTGATTAGAATGAGCAGAATCAAAACGGAGAGAACCGCCACGAACAGATCTGTTTTAACGGAGGGCCCGGGTTCTAAACTTGGCCCAGTTGAAATGTTCATGCCTTCTTCTGGCTCTTTGCTGCCCTCTGGTTCTGCTATGGGCTCTGGTTCAGATCCTTGGCTTTGAGATCTTTTTATCTCCAATTATCGACTGTGACATCTTTTTCGATCCGCTTTCGGACAGAGATCTATTTGTTCTAGTCGAGACTGAGAGACACATCTGTTTTCGACACCACACTGAGATACCTGTCTGTTTTCGATTTCGGACTGTCACATTTTTCGGGTTCTGATTGCTGACTGAGAAAATTTTTTGGTTCGGATTCACACATGTAAGATTTGTTTTGTTGCAATCCGAGACGTTTCCGGTTCCGACTCCCAACCGTAAGTCCTTTTTAAGTTCCGATTGACAACTGTGAAATTCTTGATTGCGGTCTGTGTTTCGTATCTGATTTAGGCTACGATATTAGCCTGATTTAAGGTATGGACTTGGTTGCTTGATTATGGCAGAATTTGTTTTTGGACACGGTAGTAATATAGACTGCTTTCCTAACATTGGGTCCAATATGATTTCGGCATCTGTAGCAGATTTCGATGAAGACAAACTTCTCTGCATATAGTTTCAATGATGTTTTCTGATGCGAATCTCTCGGATTTGTGGATTCTCCTTCAGCTGAAAAGAAGCTTGAACGCTGCCAATTTTATTACTGTCAACTGAGAGTCTATATCTACCAGCTACTAACTGGCTGCTTACTGACCTATCGATCGGACTATTAGATGTATCCTTTGAAGCAGCACACCAGCTTGACAAACCTCACACCTTAATTGTTCGCAACATCCTATAGTCCTCAATAGAATGGCGATAACTAGGCGTCTGAGAATCGTGCATGATTCTATAACAAAATCGATTCTCCTTCTTGCGTTGAGTGCCCGCGGCCGTGGCTTAGTGGTAGCGAGTGTGCTTACTAATCCTACTTCGATGTACCGTTCACGGGATCTAGTTCGTCTGCCGAACCCCATGTATATGAGTGAGTCACACGTTGTGGCTCCGGCAATAGCGGGGGTGTTTTTTTACGAGGTTTCTTTCCGGTTTTCCACCGTAACTCGACAAGGCACAGTGTGAAGAGGACAATCCCTCGTCACATAAGTGAAATACCCTGGAGTTCGAGGTTAAACCCCAAACAAACAAACAAATCCTGCGTTGAGACTTTAACTCTAACATAAACCCGGACCAACTTGTTCTGTGCTTTTTTTATTTTCTGATCTATGGCAAACGTTGCCCAAAATATTGGCGGAAACCAATGTGGTATGTCCTGCAAGAGTTGTCTTTTATAGTATCGTCCACTATAGAAACTTTCGTGAGAAAACCAATCGTGCTTTACCTGAGAAAATTTTTCCAAGAGTGGACGTTCGCTTCTTAAATCTGTGTCCTGATTTCGTGTCCATCGACTAAAACCACCCTATAACACTATTCTCTAATAAACGTTATATAAGTATAAAGTTTAAGATAATACCAGAAGTCTATTAGCTAGAAGTATGCAACTACCATATAGATAAACTAACCGGGAGTGGGGACCAAGCTCCCTGTGGAACGCATCATGTGACGTAGTACACAAGAAAATTCAGGAGAATGCAACATAAAAAAAGATGATCATGGGAAACTTCTGGCGTTCCTCGCTCATAGTGTTGCTTAATAAACCAAACGGATTAACTCAGTGCAATATGTGCCTGTCGAATAGACCATAAACGGCAATTAAATCGACAAATATTAAGCCAGGTGTACGAATATAAACAATTACTATATGCACTGGCTGGTCATTGACGAAATTACCCAGAATTCCTCATAACTAAAAAGTCACTTGTCTAAAATCTGACGTCACCATTTCCTGTTTTGTCTACAATGTCGTGGACATTACTATACGACAGTTTCATACTTCTAGTTAATATACTTCAATACAGTTAAACTGTTTTATAGTCTCCGATAAACCTTGTAGCACATTCACATGGACAAAACACAATATAGCAGGATTAACATCATTCGAAATTATAGCTGTGGCTAAGATATGTAGCTGAATATTAGATTTGTCTCATAATTGAGCTAAAAATCAATTTAAAGCAAAACGAATGCTCTGGGTATCATTTTATTAAATATAATGTTTAAGTTATATTTATTAAAAACAAACATTTTTTTATTGCAGAACAACTAAACAGTACGTTGGTGGAACCGAAAATCTCCGCAGTGTTGGAGCCTACGTCCATGCTGTATCTACGTGAAGCAGTTTGCTCTTTTGGTATAAATTATATGCACACGGAAATGCGACAACTATGTAACATCTCTGGTCTTATCCTTAAATGTCCAATAGCTTTAATAAAAACTTATTTTCATCTGACGAAACATGCCTTAAAACCATATTCCCAACATTTGAAATGTTGTTCTTGTTTTTTATATTTAATTTAGCGATAAAAATATAGATTTAAAACGCTAAAAAACCTAACGCACATGATTAGTTAGAAGCTTGATGAAGTATGCCTATTGGGAGGAAATCGTTGTTCAAACCGCATAAGGTCACGTCGTCTCAACTTTTGGTGGAAAAATCTTAATTGGCGTGATATCTATTAATTGAAACATAGTTGTTTGTTATACTTTAACACAATTCAAAAATACAAATGACCACAACAGACCAAACACTTGAAATGTGTTTTAAATGAAATACCCCGGATTTGTCCCAAGTCAAAATGCTCAAGATACTACTTAGCAATCGGCTTACAGCGAATATTTCAGGTCGCAAAAGTTGATATTACCGAACGAATAAACTCTAATAAAGACCTTGCATAGTGCCTTTGAAATGACTAAATGATAGCATGCGTTGTAATAAACCCGATGCCTACCACATCGATAAACCTTACTGTCGTTTAACGAGCATTTTAATTTATGTCTCTAGTTAGGTCTGTGTTAGCATATTCAGCACACGGTGGAGATGAGTGGACCTTTAGAAATGAGAGGTAGAGGGGGCTGTTGCTCTGGTAATATTTCTTGGCACTTTAAACTCAAATAATTTGTAGTCTGATAAGCCTTGGGGAAGTTTAACGGTGCTAATTACACCCGATCAGATCTGGTTCCGTTAATTGGTTCCTGTCGTTAGTTTAAAAGTCGACAACTGATAAGACGCAAATAATTACTAGGTTTATACTGGTAAAATACATTATTCTTAAAACCGTTATTGGGGCCTGCGGCCTTGACTTAGTAGTAACCTGTGAACTTCCTAATCCTACTCCAATTTACCGTTCACTGGATCGAGTCCGTCTGTCGACAATCTGGTATATGAGGGAGTCGCACGATGTGGCTCCTGCAATCCAGATGGTGGTTTTTAAGAGGTTTCCTCACGGTTTTTGCACCGTAATTAAAGCAAGGGCCAATGTGAAGTGGACAAGCCGTCGTATTATAAGTGAAATGCCCTTGAGTACGATTTCTAAAATTGTACCTCAACTGAATAAAACACAGACAAAAAGTCAAACTAACGAAAAACACTAGTGCGAAGGCAAGCAATCAACCGTATATGGTTTAAGTCTTCATAATTACTGGTGGGGTATCTCTGTATGATAACGTTAACATCAACTCTATAGAGCCACAAATTATTTTTCGTCGATTTCTGTATTAACAGTGTTTTCGTTATTTTAGGATAACACTTCTTAGTTTGAACGAAAACGCTGAACATTCAATATTCCCTTTCTAAAAGACACAAAAATGAGACAATTTTATTTCTCTATGGTTTATTTTTGTCTGCAACGTAGTTTCTTTCGTGTGCCTTATTGCTGCTCTTTTCAACCTAGATGCAATTTATCAACGCTTCTTAATTTCCGATACTTGGGCACCAATATAATTCCCAATAGATGAACTTATACAACTGACATCAAAGAACAATGTGATCAGGGAATTTTACATCAAAGACCATATTTATTAGAGAATAAATACGATGATAATCATAAAACTTCAACCTGTGATCATATGCATAAATATAGAATGTGTTTGTCGCTGACAAGTGACAATTAGTGAAAGCCAGTCAAATTATGTGAGTGAATAAGAGTTGATCTTACTTAGTGGTTGTCGGTATTGTAGAATCATCAAAGAGAAATATATAGCTTTCCACATAGAGAATAACAACAGAGATATTCTGCGTCAATGATGAGCTACAGCCAGAAACGTTTTTAAAACAGTTTGCCGCTCCGATGCCACTTAAACCGTGTCCATATCGATCTCAATTCAGGCCACGTGTTTCCGGGCGTATAACTATTATATATTTGACTCAAGAAAATGTTTATTGACACTCTTGCAAATTAAATGGCACAAGGTTTCAAAGTTGATGATCCCTTGAACATGGATATGTATAGAGGAACTTACAACAAGGGGAAGGAATAAAACCCTAACGATCGGAAGCGGTAAAAAAAAAGAAGATGTATAACGAGAGAGACAATGTTTATCAATGGCTTATTGTGAAGGCCACGTCTCTAATCATATTTGAAAAGGAAGCTTCCAGAACCAGGCTTACCATATCGATAAACCTTACAGTCGTTTAAGTGAGCTATTTAATTTATTTCTAGTATGTCTTACATGGATGTTTTCATTCCAAAGCAAACAGTGGAGATGAGAGAGCCGTTAACATGAAGATATTCGCTCCGAGCGTCAATACGATCGAAAGAGATCGAAAGATCCCTTTGCCGAATCGAATGAACGCGTCGCCTTCCTCTTTACCAGTTTATTGCACAACACGAAGTTAAGATCACCACCCAATGAGGTTAAATGTACGATATTTAAAACATAAATGTGGCGTCTCCTTGAACAACCACTTCACCCATCAGATGAATACTGACCACACATCGTCAATGCGAGAGATTCTTGACGGGGCAGCACGTGTATACACTTCGTATTTATTATAATTTACGGTATTTTTTATTTTATTTACTTAGGACAAATATTGATTGCTCCCTTCGAATTGCGAACTGCGAATGGAATTCTAACTTTACAGACGTTTTGCTCGTGGCCTTGGTGCTTCCAATAAGCTTCACTTTCGCGTATACAAAAGGAAGATATAAAACCTGAACGAACGGAAGCCGTGTGTCTCGGCGTTCGGCAATCCCGCATGGTGGACAGCATGTCATCTCAATTTAAAGAGACATGTGCCGCGGTTGTTTTCGTCACTTACAACCGTAGAAAGCGTACGGAAACCCAGTGTGGTGGACAGCGTGTGAGCTTGATTATAGAGACATATATGTCGCTGTTACAAAAATAAATTTAAACAGAAAAGTTCCTCCTCGCTTAGAAACACGGAAAACAAATTTTCCATTTTTCGCCATCAATGCTGTTGATAGAAACAAGCCACTGTCCAATCTCCACAACGCCGTTCACGTCCAAAAGCACGACTACGAATATTTGGATCATCAGGCCAACGCGCAATACACATTCTATGGAAGCGATCTTGCGTAGTTCCGACATTTTGGGAACGAAGATAACTTAGCCCTACCATGACCATTATACCCCAAAGTATGCAAAATTTTACTTCTCGCAGCCAACTGCCAGGAACCTGTCCATAGAATTCCATCTCGCACCATCGAGCAGTTTAGAAGCATCCTAGGAACAACACCGACACACGCCACACACACCCCGACGGCCGCACTTCCAGCAGCAGAAGCATTGTCAGCCACATACATTTCTGCAGAGTCGGACGCCAGCGCAATGCAACGCCTGGAATTAAGACGTCCTGACTTCCTGCGTAAGCACACAGAAAAAATGTTGAAAGTACGTTATATTAAGCGTTTTAAATGGCGAGGCATAGGTGTTTGTGTTGTCTTTTTTTAATGATATAAATTGTACGCGAGCATCAGGGAACTGCAGAGTACTTCTTGCAACAGGGTACATAACGTCGCGAGAAAGTCGAACTATAAGGGCTGTGACTTTGTGTTGAGCGTGTGCGCTTCACAATCCTACTTCGATGTACCGTTTGTTTGTCGACATTAGGTATAGGAGTGAATCACACGATGTGATACAGTAATAAGGGGGGGGGGGGGGGTAC
>JARFOD010095294.1:0-17216 GCA_031763545.1 Mopalia muscosa | reverse complement strand
TCTAAAACAATATCCCCTAAATAGCATAATTAATATTCACAGAATTCCATATAATCATAATAATGTCTTCCTTTCTGTTAAATACCTTTTTAGCGAAAGCGCTGATTGCTCTAAAACAATATCCCCTAAATAGCACAATTAATATTCACAGAATTCCATATAATCATAATAATGTCTTCCTTTCTGGTAAATACCTTTTTAGTTAAAGCACTGATTGCTCTAAAACAATATCACCTAAATAGCACAATTAATATTCACAGAATTCCATATAATCATAATAATGTCTTCCTTTCCGGTCAGGCAAACTGTGTGTAAAATTTAAGAAAAATGACGCTGATGCCAGGGGTATGACATAAGCTCTCCTTACTTTGTACAGGTGAGCTAAAAAGTAATGTAACATGTATGATGTATATAGAAATGATCTGTTCCTCCATAGTAGATAGTATAATTACACTGCCCTTAGCCAGAGGGCCTCAACACATCTGATGCTGAGGAATGTAGGAAATAATTTATAACATATTATTGAAAAATAGGTAATGATATACTTGTTGATCACATACACATTTGATAAAATGATAAAATAGATAATGTAATGATTGATAATGCATTACACTTTAGTTTATAGCTCTATCTTACTTAACACTTAAAGATACCAGATAGTGGTACAGAGCAGACTTTGTTTTTATTGGTGTTTAACGCCATGCCTAAAGTTATTATTATTGCTTTAGCAGTCTACCAGCCCAACCCTTTGTTATCAGCAACCTGCTCTCCATGAAATAACGGACTGATGTCTAGTCATGATGGGTCTGAACGAAGCCTGCCAGAGGTCCCTCTGTTTAAGTCCCATTGGAAGCAGTATAGAGTAAAGTTCCAATAATCAATGCTCCAATCCAGCCTATGGCTTCTCCAGGGGAGATAAAATTGGTATTTGTCTCTCAAGATTGACAGGGGTTTTGAAATCTGACTTTTAGATTGTTTTTGCTCGAAAGGGAAGCAGTCAATGTCGCCTAGATACACTGTAGTCAGTCAGAGTAGGCGAAGTTCTATTCCGATTCGTGGTATTGTCTCCTCAGAGTAGGTGAAGTTCTATTCCTATTCATCGTATTGTCTCCTCAGAGTAGGCGAAATTCTATTCCCATTCGTCGTATTGTCTCCTTAGAGTAGGTGAAGTTCTATTCCCAGTTTTCGTATCGTCTCCTCAGAGTAGGTGAAGTTCTATTCCCAGTCGTCGTATCGTCTCCTCCGGCATACAGAAGACGGGATTAACTGGTTTGACAGATGAGTCCCCCATCAATGATAAACCAGTGAGGCCAAATAATGTGTGGAATGGATCAACCTGAAATAAACAAAATCAAAACAAACAAAAAATACACATTCTGGAACTTCACCTTGTTTTATACCACCCTCAAGGTTATTTCACTCACAAAACAGCTACCAGCCCAATGGGTAAAGAAAGGCCCCTTGGCATCACTGGCAACAAGCAAGGACAATCACAGGACCAAATACAAAGACAGGAGCATAACGAAGCTTCCTGTCAACAATCCTCCTACTCCTCATAAATATAAACTTTTACTGGGGGCTCAATTTTTTCATGCAAGAGTCCAGGTTTGTAATTAATACAACCCAGGTGTGAATCTCATACTTTAAAAGTAAACCAGTTTCAATATTCAATTAAATTTTTCACGTACCAAAATTAAAAAATAGCGCATCACTCAAGGGGTGCAAGATATGCCCGCTGCAAATTTTTTATTTTGGCCCGGACAATGTTTTTAGTATGATGGAGATGGTGACCTTGGCCTTGACTCAATGACCTTGGATATAGGTCATGACACACCCCCTAGCCATGGGAAACATTTGTGAAAAGTATAAGCTTCTTCAAAGTTTTGGTTTAAAAGTTATGGGCCGGACAAGGTGGTGCGGACGGACAGACAGACAGCACTAGTATAACATATTACGACCACTTTCCTCGAAAGCGGGCGTATAAAAAACGGAACACCCTGGTCTGTTTTTAAAACTATGTCTCACAATGTACACACATACAAATATGTTTCACCATGTACACACATACAAACATGTTTCACTTATACTTTTAAAACTCTGCGCCGGAAACTAAATTTGCTTTCTTTGAGTTCAAATTTTTATCCATAAAAATAAAAAATATGGTGAATCCATAAGAGAAAAAGGCATAACTACAACCGTGACTACTAAATAGTAAATGAAATTTGTCAAAATGATAACGTCCAGCTTTTTATCTCTGAAAATTTACTAAAAAAAATAAAAAGGGTGAATCTATAAAAGAAGAGGGCACAACTACAAATAATTCGCCATTAGTTGTAGTTGTGTCTTATGCTTTCAAGTTCTGTTCCAGAAAAGGGATTGGGGCCATCAAGGCAAAGACCAGAGGGACATACGGACACATCACAGATCTCCAGACCCTGGCCATACCTAATACGGCAATTTCCATAGGGGTATAAACATTACTATGACATGTTGTCCAGATGTCAGCTAACTGAACAAGACTGTCAATATAAATATATGTTTGACCTAATAACTTTGGAACATTATTGTTCATGGACCTAGGAACACAAAATATTCAACTGTATAAATTGAAACAGCATGACCATAAATATTCAATTCAATCCAATGATACTCAAAGAAAAATAAATTCCATGTATTAAAGATGCATGATTAGAACAAAATTACATTACCCCACCCCCTCTCCAAACAATTCTCAAATAAAGGCATTAATTATTCACTACATTTGTTGGACTGCTAAAAAACATGTGGCAAAAGAAGAGAAAATCGGTGAAAACGGAAACCCAAAAACCATGATTCAGTGAAAATACTCACCATTTCAAACATTGACTCCAAAGTCAGCACAAGGAAAGAAATGTTTAGAAATTTATTGCAGATAAAAACCAAGATGCATCTATTCCAACTGCAGATATATTAAATTAGCTGGAATACACTTGACATTTCCAGAAGAAAAAAAATACATTGTTTTCAAATGCATAATCGTGTTTTATTAGGTTAATTTAATCATTGAAAATCCTGTTTTATAAAGATACACATTATATGTGGTATTAAAATTTCATATTGAAATTGCCTAACATTCATCCCTATCACCATTTGGTTCGCTTTGTGAATGCCATAACCACAACTGAAGATCACCTATAATGAAGGGGAGATAATCAAGTTTCGCAAAGGGCAGATAATTCCAAACTACCAATCAGATTGAGAATTTAAAAATCACTGCCCCATTGCTATCTACTTCCAAGTATTTTTGTTAACTGTAATTAATACTTACTTGATCATAACCACCAAGTTTTCTTGCATATGTGTAAAATACATATATGTCAACTGAAAAACATAAATGAATAAATAACAATAATGAATTAAAAGAACAGTTCTCTTTTTTTGTTTGATTGTGATTTATGCCATTGTAAAAATAAAGTTATTTTTTTATAATAAGAAGTAAAAGTTGAAATTGCCGTTTAGTGAGACTGAACATCTATACAACCGTGAGTATAGAAAGTATTTATACAGTAAAAATACCGATACACCATCAGTATTTAACTTATATGACGATGAATTGTCCATTTTATTTCTCATTCTGCCGTACTTAACTATGATGGAAAACCAGGGGAAAACCCTGTAAAAATTGTTTTTAGCCAATTACAGAGACACCTCGTGTGACTCCCTCTTTAAAAAAAGTTTAATATATTTATTTAAATATATATATATTTATACTCCCTTATATCCTGGAGGCCAACAGGAAATGTTCAGAAGTTATTGGTTACAAGAGGCAAATTGTCTTTGCTTAAACTTTGTTTTTATCTCAACATCACACTCAAGCTACTTCACTTATATGAGCTAAAAGAATACAATAATATAGATACCAGGTACAACACTTATCCAAGAACATTCATATTTTGAACAAAATTTGTTGAATATTTAATGAAACCAGACCACTTTATTTTGAAACAAACACAAAATTTGATAGATAACACATACTTTGTTTGAATCCCAATGATGGTATTCTTTCAATAGGTGTTTTACGGCTCTTCATGTATTTATGGAGTGACTGCAAAAATGACTGTTCCTCTTTTGTGATATTTCTCTTGTCTCTCAAATGGGTTCCATTCTTCACGCTATCCTTCCTCGTTCGTATCATTAACTGAAACATAAAAAACTATCTGGATGACATATTGGTCTATTTAAAGTTAAACACTCAGACGGCGGAAATACATTGGATTCCAATTACAAGAAGTTAATTTGAACCCTTAATTTGTTTTTTTAGTGAGCATATTGCCCATTCTTTAACACTAGCAGATTGATTTGGAGGCAATAGTAAAATATCTGACCACTAAAACAAGTTCAAACAAAATGTATGGAAACTGATTTTGTAGTAATATATTTGAGAAGGCCTTGATGACTTACAGGTGAAGGCTTTGATTTGGTAGCAGATGGAGGTAAAAATAGGTCCCCATTAGATTCCCCACTGTCCGATTCTAAAGACGATTCCTTCTTTGACTGTAAACGTTTCTTCCGAGGTCTTCCTTTTAAATTGGGGGCTAAAATGTCATAACACAACCATCAAAACATGGCAGAAAAACAGTAGCTTCTCTTTTATTTTAATGCACAAAGTATAATAGAAGTACTACATTTGGTGGAAATGAAGAACTGTACACAAAATTTTTTTTTTAAAAAAGATGATTTTTTCATACTGTGCATAGGAATACACACCATAATGTATACTTTTTTTAAACCCACTTGGATAAAGAACAGTGTGCAGTTATACATGTATAGATGCTGAGTCTTACCTAAGTGATCACATCGTATCTCTAAATTGTCTAATTCTGGGTTATCAAATGTCTCTCGACAAAACAGCACCCGAGAGTTACTGTTCTTGACGGTGAATCCCCCAATGGCACAAACAAGAGCATTACGTAGCCAATTGTCTTCACATTTCTCAAGCCGTTTCATGACAGTTCTATATCGGCAGTAACGAGGGTAGCTTAAAATCATTACCTGCGTGGAGTTTGACACATCACAACCTGGAAGAAATCAGAAATGTCACATTATTTTATATAACAAAAAAACAACTCAGGTACCTACATCAATAAGTGGTGATTCCAAAGATACAAGGATTAATATTCAAACAATAGTTATTTTGCTCATGCTACATATAACTTGTGGAAAAGATGATGAAAAAAATAATGTTGTTATAAGACATTACATACAGATTGATATGAAACCTTGCAACTGTTGCATACATAGTTGGTGGTCATGCCATTCAATTGAAGATTGATTAAAATTTCAATTTAATCTAAATACTTGAATTTTATAGTAAATATAATTGTTTCCAATACAGGAGTTGATAAAAGTTAAATTTACAGGCCACTTAGAAAAAATATTCAATTTGATTCTACAGTATTCAATATTCAGCATTTTTAGGACAAAAATCTTAACATTTTTGAAAGGAAAGAAAAAAAAATTTTGAAACAAATATGTTGTCCTTTTGGATTTGTATGAAATTTACTTTTATAAAAATATAAATGTGGCAAATCATTACCCAACGGAATGAAAAGTTTGGAATGAACTGCTACAATTTGTAAGTTAGAAAGGTTCTTTTAGTGCAACACTCTGTGGCTGAAACTGTCAAATATTCAACTGACTTTACACCAAAAAAGTGAAAACTACTTTAATATAAATACAGATGTTTTATAGACACTTTTTCATCGGGAATGCCCCGATGAAAAATAATGGCAAATTTAGTTTTTCTTAAACTTGATATTCAGTTTTGTTGAAAAAAATGGCCCCTGGCAATCTATAAAATGCAGAATTTACAGTGGATGGCCTGCAGATTTCCTCACTTCATCCAGTGTCATGTCCACCAACATGTTGGTTTTATTTAATTGACGGTGAAATGTTAGTAAAATTGAGTATTAATGCATTTTTGTACTGAAGGCCCGCTAAATATATATTGCATTTTAGGCAATATCAAATTGAGTTTGATGGAAAATGTTTGTCTATAAAAACCCCTGATATATAGTAACAAGAATAATAAACACTGCAATGACTGATATAATGAAAGATTCAGCCAAAAAACTAGTCAAAGAAACATCTCACAACCATCAATTAAAAAAACAAACCACCTCAATAATAAACAGGTGCTCAACATTTCTTTTCTTGTATATATATCAAAGGGGACTCCAGTTAAAAAATGCTGTGGTGAAATTCAGCTAAATTTGTTTGGTGAATGGTAATTTTTAAAACTAAGTTTATGTTTATTACTATCCATGCACATTTATCAGCACAAACTTTTTTTAGAATTCATTTTCATGACTTTAATTTATTTCATTTATTTGTTTTTTTTTATTCTTTAGTAAGTAAGCTTTCATATGTATGTATGCATGTATGTATATACACTTATAAAATACATTAAACATGTTTTCCTGGAGTAGAAAGCACAACACATATTGTACATAACATCTGTTGATTGTATTCATATCATAATAAATCCATACAAGTCCCATATAAATTAACTAAAGGCTCTAGGTAAAAATCAATGGGCTAAATATAGATAAGATCTTTGTTACGGACATACAGCTAATAATAGGGGTCAAATAGGCCTACATTCATATAAAAAAAAGGTTAGGATAAGCAATAATTGAGAAAATAAATCTGCAATGGAACATTACAATGTACCAATGAGATAAACAAAAACAAAAATTATTAAGCTACTTAAAACACAACATAAATGTATTCAGAATTTTAATAAGGGTAATCTTTCCAAATGTTATTTTTATCTTTCGTTCAAATAAACATGGAGATAAATCAATTTACATTTGGTGTTTATGTTAAGCTATAGCAGAGGCAATACATACGAAAGACAGAATTAGGTCAGTACCAAAACTAAGCAAGTGTTTGGAGCATAAAAAAGGCCTGCTTATATTCATCAACTACAACACGTATGCTACTGTTATATAGACATATATACATGTATATACTGCTGGTTGACTAACTTTAACATGGTTTCCTATTTAGATCAATAGAAAATGCATTAATAATTCAAATACTTTCTATTTTTTATATAAACAATGGAATTCAAAAGACTGATTGTTAAATTAAATAAATTGATTGATTGATCTCTTTTAAAAACTGTTATTGGGAATTCATCACACAGTAAAATCATTTGAAATAGATTTCCCTGATAGGACTGTTATGCTAGCATCAAAGCCTGTAGACACTCCCTATGTTTATATCCTGTTTAGCTGCAGTCTTTAATACAAGAAAATAATTAATTATTTGGTTTGAACATTGTGTAATTGTGTCATCATGAATATGCATTGTCAGAGACATAAAGTTTCCTAAGAAACAAAATAGCCCACTAAGGTTCCCAGTTCATTGTGTGTGCGTTGATGTTAGTAATAAATAATCATGGCCAAGACTATTGGACTGCAAAGCTTCATTTAAGTGAACAGATTTCACAGACAATCAGATAAAAAAATATAGCTGCAATAACAATGGGTATTGATATGTGAATATGTAGACTGGACAAATGCCAGAATCTTGCCAAAGTAGTGAGTGCTATTTAGTTGTTCTCATATTACAATTTAATCTAACACACATATAACATAGTTTAAGTATGATTTCATTATATGTGTATAATAAACACATTGGTTACAGTACATGTGCGTAACACTGTGTTTATGACATGTAGAGTATATATACCAGTTATATCTGATGCTACAATATATACATGGAATTGAACAGCCTAGAATGCATGCAAGCTGTGTTTATTTCCGTCCAGAATGTGGATAGGGATTTAATCAATTCGCCAGCCTTCTTGCTATTTGAGTCAGGACTGATGAATGAGAGGGGGGGTTGAGGGGACTGTAATGTAACACTGTCTGCCTAAGTGACCCACACCCCACTCCACCCTCTCTATACTGCCTTGCTTTGCCCACATACACCTTATAGAAGTGTTCTATCCATTCATACACACATTTCTTTAATATTATCTTCTAAGTCCATAAAAGCTTATTTCCACTAACATATTATTTAAAAAACTGGTATCAAAAAAATAAAATAAAAATAAAAACACCCAAGGAATTAAATGATCCATATAATTAGATCTTTAGCAAAATATGGCAGAACCACAATGGTTGCAGTTTCTAAGGATTGATTGCTTTGCTAGAGTTCTCCGTATAAAGCTTACTGAAGGCTACCCATGGACTGATAGAAACCATATTTGTGAGATGTTTGGAATTGAAGGCCAAACATAGTCCCCAGAAATTCAATATTAGATCAGATATACGTGTACCACAAGCCTTCACTTCAGCAGAGAAGTATGTCTCCTCCAAACAAATTATATGGATTTATGAACTATGTAGTTATAATACATTTAGTCCAACTCATGAGGCTGGATATAATTAATAGTTATACTAAATCACAAACTAAGAATCACGATCAAACATAATTATTGTAAGGTTAGTTTTGTCAGTTCCTTTATAAATATAAAGGTACACAGTAATGATATTTTTAATTTATTATATTATGTATACATGAAGAGATTAGAAAGGATAACCTAAAATATGTGACTTCAACGTAGCAACATTCTAGAATTATCTTCTTTGTGTAGACTATAAAAAAACTTGTTAATTTAATAACATTATGTGTATATAGGAGTTTACTATATTTAACAATTCTATTAAAACAACCAATTTTAAGCTTTCTGTTTTTTTCAAAGAGTCCTGCAGTGATAGCCCTCCATGCATGTGTGTGTGTATGATACATGTGTGTTTCACTTCACCCTTAGGCACAATCTATTTACAGCCATAACAAACTGGTTTCACCCTTTCTTAAATCAACATTTAAACATAAGACAAAACATTCACATCGACTCATAATAAGAAAACAATAGAGTGCAGTTAATTTTTTTCATGGCATAACTTTGAATATTAAAGACAATTTAAAATTGTTATCTGAACTAGAGAAAAACTTGAACATAGAGGTATACAATACTGAATAAATTGCATTCGTGATACAATAAATTATAGAAATAAACTAAAGCAAGAACAATTATAATATTTATCACTTAAAAACACATAAACTACATGATAACATTGCGATGCATCAATGAAATAAGAAAATATTTAAATGCACAACAAATCTTTAAAATTGTTCCTACAAGTATATTTTCATTGAGACTATGCTAAATCTGATAGGAGAGGAAATCTATGTATTTATTACAAACTATATGTCAGTCATTTATCACTAGTGACAGTACTGACCCCTAAATCCACTCTCATGTATATATATGTAAGGAAAGCAGAACCTATAAAATAGCTTCCTATACACAAGCTTTTTTCAGCAAGCAGGCACAGCAATAGTTCCCTTCAAACAAATCTCTATAGTTTCAAACTACAGTCAGATCCTATTAACTCCTGCTGCTCACACATTTTTATATTGGAAATAAACTGAACTAAAAACACATTTTCATGTACTAAAAGAAACAAATATTTTTCAGTAATATTATTTTAAATATATATCTATTTAGTATTGTGATACTTGTTATGTGACCATATATGAACAATCAGGATATCTTTTGTATTCATGTCAAATGCCCTTGGTTGACATAAAAACCACAGTTCAGCTAATCTAAGAGGCTCTCTACCAGGGTTATCAGCTGACGAAATATTATGTTTATCAACAATATAACATTCAACTTTTACTGAATGATATAACTAGGTCTTATTTCTGATATTTTTGTATTGGCTTGCAAAAACAAAAGAAATGTGCAGTTTACTGCATACAGTTGTTTCTTTCTTGAGAGGGTGGGGTGTAGATGGGTGGGGCAGTGGGCTGGGGTATTACAGATTCTTAACTGCCTAATCATAATCATTTTTCAACCTTTGTAGCCCAGCAGTTTATCGCCTACAAAATTACAAAACTTTAGCTTATTTATCTTGACTGAAAACTGATATGTGATAAGTTTAACATAAAATGTTTTAGGGCAGCATGTCATAACTTAATAGTGCAAGAACAATAATTTTCATGACAGAGCAAAGCCCTTTTAATGTAGATTGTGTTATAGGGCGAATATATTTTTTAAGTAAATTGTATTGCCTTCAATATAATCACCTGCCTGCCTTCCTGCATTACATCTTATGTTGTCTGGTCTTGTAACTGTTTGTTGCCAGGGATGCTGGTTTTCTAACCAATTGGTCTGCCATGCTGTCATTTGTGTGAAATAACCTTGGTACACCGGAATAAACCAATCAATCCAATTCAACATAAAATTTGAATAAAATTTTTACTTGATGAAATTATTTATGACCCTTTTTTTCTGGTCCCTAGTCAGTTTACAGAAAGGTTGGGCAACCTGTCTATATTTTACTACCTTAACTTTACCAGCTGTTAATTTTAAGGAAAAATATAGTTTCAATAGACAAAACAATGGTCTTTGTCTGTTGGAAACAAAAATAAATCTGGTTTTATAAGTGTTTACTTATTATTATGCAATGTAAATCTGGCACATATATCAAAATTGAGGATTGAGTCTTTTATTCCATAAAATGAGATTATTTTGTATAGAAGATGTTACGCCACTGTTGCCACAAGGTGAAATTCCAGGATCGAGACAACTGTAAAATGTATAAATCTAGAACCTGTATTTACAACAATAATATCAATTTAAAAGATGCTCAAACTGTATTTCTATGAGAGTTTATCTTCATTGTGATTATGAGTCAAGGAATTTTATTCTTCTCTATATCTATTAAATATTTAATTGTTCATTGTTTATTATATAAATGAAGATGACCATAAAAAGAACAAGCTGAGTAGTTAGCAGGTCCACCACAAGAAGCTTTATTTGAAATATATGCTAATAATCCCAGTCAAATCACCTTTTCCTACTTTGGTTTTAGAAGCATTTTTTTTAGAACCAGTGAGTAAAAGTTATGGTGTTTATCACCATTTTTGTGCGATATGCAATGTCCGCCATAATTGTTGTGAAACCTAGTGAAAAACAATCACATCTATGGTATTAACAGAAAAAGCAATGTTTGAAGTTAATATTTGAATTTGACTGATGGCCAATACAAACAAAAAGTATAACACAGTTAAATAATGCAATAATAATACTATTTGCTTTAAAAACGCTTTTTTTTAAATGATGCAATTTGTCATTAGTTATTGAGTGACAGCTGTGAAGTTGTTACAGGTTGTATAGTGGATTCATTAGGAGGAGGCAGGGTTGTTATCTGTGGTATCCAGGCAAGATCAATATCATAATGATCGTCTAATCTGATACACTTTGATAGGAACTAATGCTAGATGTTTGTCAGGGCAATATTGGATTGTTGTGAAAATACAGAACAGCCTCCACTCATGCATACAACCTACAGTGTATTATAAAATACACTGACTGTTGTAAGAGCTCAATGTTCCTAGAATGTTACTGTCTTATGCTGACATTGCCGTATTATCTATTTGCAAGATTTTTTAAATAGAAAATGCATGAAACAGATTCCATTAAATCTTTTGCAAAACATTGACAAGAATAGAAATACCACACCGAGTTTGTAATATCAATTTTATAACCTACATGTATAAATCTCTAATAAATGTACAAAAAATTATTTCCTGAGATTAACTAAAATTCTACCTAAAAGAGCTAAATTGAGCCAGTTTTAATCCAGTAATTATTGTTTGAACGTAGCTCATGGCACAATGTGTACTAGCTGATTGAACTTAAGAATTCAAATGACCGTACAGGGATAAAATAATTATTATAGTTTATCATTGGTAGCCTTAAATCCCAGGATTAACAGACAAATTTCATGACAAAAGCTTATTTTGTCCTGACATTTTAGGCACTTAACAAAATGCTGCAATTCATCAATAATAAAATTAGTAATAATAAGTATCACACATATTGTTGTATATCATTGTATTCAACACATTATTCCATAGTATTATTACATGATATAGTATTTCAACAGATCTATATTTTGTATTTAAGATTGCTGTTAATATAGGACAACAAAGCAGGTTCTACTGGGATATATGGTTAATACACTCATTCTATAGCTTCTTTGGGGGAATCAGTGTTGCTTTGTGCCAGCAAACAAAAGTAAAGATTTTCAATAGGAAGAGGACAGGTGACTGGAGTTTGGCTGTCTATAACTACAAAAAAGCTTAGGGTCTAAAACGTGGTACCTAACAATTAATGTCTGCAGAATAATATACCAGGTGATATATCTGCTATACAGCATTAAAATGAATACTTTAATTATAGTTAAAAGATCACTAATTTTAATTAAAATAAATTTGTGAAGATAGTGCATTTGTTTTTAAATTTGTAACAGGAAGGCTGTAGAGGGGAATAAGAGGAATTCTCAATAAAATAAATGTAATTACTAATGGTGTCATTTATTCATCCAGTAAATGAAACTTGGCCAGCTATAACTAGAATTCATTAACTTCAACAGAAAAAAACCTATTGACCACATTTAGACTGTATCACACAACCATAAAGCTAAACACACATGCCACATGCATATAACCCAATAACAAAATCTTAAGCATCAATTAAAACAGAGCTGAAGGGCATGACTTTTTTCTCTCTTTCTCCACTGTTAACGTCCATATAGACAGGAGGCTCTATACAGTGAATTTCATTAGAACATTATGAAGCTTTAAATATGAGATATAAACAATTTCTTTCTAGACGGCATAATTCCCTATCAGTTGCCCCAGAAGTCTATTAACCAGAAGTATGCAACTGTCATATGGTAATGTCCACAGCATTGTTGACCAGCAAGAAATGGTGACGTCACATTTCTGACAAGTGTTTTTCATCCCGGATGAGCTGCTGCAGAGCAATTGTTTTCGTGTGGACGACTGGCATTTGTTATTTGTTGATTTCGTTTGCCGCACATGTTTGGTCTATTTTACAGGTATATATTGCACTTGGTAAATGCGTTTCCTTTAGTAAGCTATATAAGTAAGTTTCCCATAATGCATCATTTTTTAAGTTGTGTTCATCTGAATTTTCTTGTGTGCTATGTCAGATGATACACTATAACAGGGGGATCAGTCCCCAATGGTGTTAGTTTATCTATATATGGCAGTTGCATACTTTTTGTCCATAGACTTCTGGTTACACCTAATAGAAGTTAGTAATTACTTGGTCAGTTTATGGATTTAGGCAATTTGATCCAGCATATGGATTTGGACAAGTTGGCCCAGCATAAATGGATTTGGACAATGTTGCCAAGCATATGGATTTGGACAATGTTGTCAAGCATAATGGATTTGGACAATGTGGTCCAGCATATGGATTTGGACAATTTGGTCCAGCATATGGATTTGAACAATGTGGTCCAGCATATGGATTTGGACAATGTTGTCAAGCATATGGATTTGGACAATGTTGTCAAGCATATGGATTTGGACAATGTGGTCCAGCATATAGATTTGGACAATGCGGTCCAGCATAGGATTTGGAAAATTTGGTCCAGCATATGGATTTGGACAATGTGGTCCAGCATATGGATTTGAACAATTTGGTCCAGCATAAATCGATTTGAACAATGTGGTCCAGCATATGGATTTGGACAATGTTGTCAAGCATATGGATTTGGACAATGTTGTGAAGCATATGGATTAGGACAATGTGGTCCAGCATATGGATTTGGACAATGTGGTCCAGCATATGGATTTGGACAATGTGTCCAGCATATAGATTTGGACAATGTGTCCAGCATATGGATTTGAACAATTTGGTCCATATGGATTTGGACAATTTTACAATCAGTCTCTACATTAAAGGTATTCCCAAATGGTTGATACCTAGAAAAAGTTATAAAAATAGTCAAAGAAATTGTGATTCGAACATCTTACTTTAACAGACAACAGATCAGCAATTCTTGAGTGGTGTAATCAGGAGATTGCAAAAAAATTTCCATTCACCACATTTATCCCTGATCAAATATATAATGAATGCCTTACAGCTGTGTTACTTTGTATTTATTGAAAACCTAAACCATGTTCAATTACTCAAATAACTGAGAGTTTTATAAAAATTCTCTTATTTATTTTTTTTTTTTTGCAGAATTTTTCATATCTGTTTCAGATAAATTTCAACATTGTCTGTGTCACTTCTGTTGACCTGGGGCTCTTAGTGGAATGGGATAATTACCATATGAACTGTTGGCAGTTTATCTGTTTCTGTTCTGTCTTTCATAAACAATAATTTGTTATCTTCACAAAAATTCTGGTCATCAGGTAAATTACCATTGGTTTATTCGCTGTCAGAAGAAGATTTCGTTCTAGAACATGTGCTACAGTTGCCTGCCACCACTTTGAAATTTCACATGTAAAAGCCGATTGTGTATCGGAGACTCATTATGCACCCTGTACTGTTCTGAATTCAGATTTTTGTTTGCATTTAATATTCATAGCTCAAATGAATGTAAGTTATGAAAAGTGTTACCTTTGAAACTGAATTAGACATTTTTTAAATAGATAAATAATGGTATTATCTTTCAGTCACTACCTGGTAATACCTTTGTGATTATGATCAACTATAAAGGGATTTGGACTCATTTTGAGTATGTGGGGTTCTTTTCCCCATACAATCAGCAAATGAGTAATAATCAGTCATCAAGTTATTGATTACATCAGCATCAGTATTTGCCCTTCTTGGTGTAAATCAGCCATCTCTACATAAATGGATGAGGGCTATGTTAGTGCAATTATTATAGATGTAGGCTATGTGATTATCATCAGCTGGTGAATTTAGGATTCATGATTATCATCTGAGAATAGCTTTGGACTAAGTGGTTATTATCAGCTGATGAATTTGGGCTAAGATTTTATGGATGTGGACTATGTCAGTGAATTTAAGCTTAGAAATTATTATCAGCTGATTGATTTTATCTAAAATTGACTGTGTGCTTGTTATTTGCAAGTGGCTTTTGGGCTAAGCAGTTATATCCAACAGATGGTAAGAAATTAGTTTTATCACAATTATCACCCGAATAACCCATAATGTACAAGTGTATACAGCACTGTCAGCAGCTGAACCATAAACAGAATATCTATTGAATTCTGTTCACAGATACCTTTGAACAAAGAAATAGCTCTGAGCAAATAAAAAAAATTACGGCAACTTATACAGTGACTGTGAATGGGCTTAATAAAACAAGAAACAAGACAAGCACATGGACAGGCTCATCAAAGCTGTCTTAAATATAAACCACAATTCTGTGATGCCACATCCTGTTTCTTTGTGAATTGCTCAAATAAAAGATGTGATGTAAAATATTCATGTTGATTGAACAAATTGGTTCGTTTGTTTGTTTGATTGGGGATTAACATCGTACTCAAGGGTATTTCACTTATATGACGATGTGCCAGCCCAGGGAAACCACCCTCGACACCACTGGCAACAAACAAAGACAGGATGGGACAAATACAGAACTTCCTGTCCCCTTTAGTTTGAGAGCACCAGGGCAACAAGCTCCCCCCAACTGCCAGCTGAACAAATTGGAAATGGTGAATAAAATAAACATTTACAGTACATGATAGAGGAAGAAAAATAATTAATTTTTAGAAACATTTGTACCATAGATTTAAACAAATGTATTTTCTCATAGTAAGAACACTCCTATCAACACTTATTTATTTTTCTTAACTTTTATTATTCGATCACGGTTTTAATTTTTTTACAATTTGAATAAAACAAAATGTCCATTAGACACAAATAGACATAAAAATTTTATGTTCAACAATATTAAGTATGACATATTTATGTATATATATATATATCTGTCTAGTATGTTAATGTCATAACAGAAGTATACATGTAACTGTAGAAATAGATAGCCCTTGAGGGGAAATAGTTTGAATTTTACTAGAGATACCATATGCACTAACCAGTAGTGGTAAACATAGAACCAGCCGGAATATATATACATCAGGGTAATGTTTTAATAAATATATCCTGTTTAAAGTGTAGCCCTCGAGTTAATGAAATGAAGGTCTGCAGCCAGCATTTACATGTGGAAATTTCAATATGAATGTAAATTGAGATATATTTTAATAAACTTGAGGGCAGAATCTCAAATCAAAGGCTGATTGACACAGACGAGGCTCCACATGGTCACATTTTAATTGGTGTAATCTATTAAATCAGAAAAAAAGCTTCCTTGGGGATGTGGTAACTTTTTATCATTTAGTTATTTTTCAGGCTTGAAAACAGTCTGAATATTAATACAAAAACACATAGCCAATAAAAACGAAAATAATACAAGTTCTAACTCTACAAATGATTTTCTGATTTATTTGACTACCAGCTCCTCATAAATGCCAGTCAAACAAAAATGTTGTGCAATTTGACTGCCTAATTTCTAATGCTTTTAAAAAGTGTATCTGGATAACATGCATGTATCAAATAAGTACTTTCCATTAGAGCCTACTTTACCTGTACACGTACAAAACAAACAGCACAGTTCATAACCTGTACATTTAATCTTATTTTCTTAATTTCAATCCTAGTTTAGTGATTTTTTTGTAAATTTTTTTTTTTTTTATAAAGAAAGGTTATTTTGGAGGGTTGGACCTTGTTGAACTTACATGTATGAATTTAGCCATCGTAAGAATATATCACTCATAAGACATTGGTGCAATGCTTAGTGTCTAAATATAGCCACATGACACACTGTAAGAAATGGTTGTTCGAAGCTTTACTTTAATAATTTCATTTCATTCATGGCAGCCCAATGTGTAAAGGGAATCACCTTCGCTGTCATTGGCAAACAGTAAACACCAGACAGGGCAAACACGAAACAAAAAACGAAAGACACTACAACATTCTTCCTTCATGTTGCCCCTTAGACTGAAGGCCACCAGGAAGCTTCCTCTGAACTACCCACTCTCATAAATGCATTAAAACAGAATGTAGGTGCTGCACTTCATCTATAAGCACAGTGTATTATTAAGCTTTATACTGTATGCACAATTTACCTATATCAAAAAGCTCAAATTAATTATAACTATTATTTCCTGGCAAGAACTAGGCAGATTACTGAAAATTTTATTTATTCATTTATTTATTCATCTGATGTTAGATCAACAGGATTAAATCCCAATTACAGATCATTGGCCAGCATTATTGTGGGAGGAAAACTGGGTAGTAA
>JARFOD010095293.1:0-32151 GCA_031763545.1 Mopalia muscosa | reverse complement strand
CTTATACTTTGCACAAATGTTCCTTATGACTAGGGGGTGTTTCATGACCTATATCCAAGGTCATTGAGTCAAGGTCACCATCTCCATTATTCTAAAAACCTTGTCCGGGCCAAAACCAAGAACTTGCAGCGGGCGTATCTTGCACCCCTTGAGTGGTGCCCTATTTTTAAGAATGGCTTTGATTAACCCCCATCAAACAAAGACAAACATTGGTTGAAATATATTCCTGACTTTTTGAGAGAAAAAAGCTCCAAACCTCGAAATAATCTGCAAACTTTTGGTAAATATAGTGAACATTTTGTTTATGTTTACAGAAGCAGCAGTGTGTCAAGCACCTTGAGTGAAGCTTCCAATCTTGGGGATGTCAGACACACAACATCTACTCACACAACTCCTTTTCAAACTTATGGCACTTCACCTGGAAATTCAAGAACCAGTCGATATGGAGGTACACAGTCAACACGTGTTACTCGCAATGGCTCTAGTGTTGAACCAACTTCCACCGGCACCGTTTCTGCTCGGTCGCTCAGAGGTTCTGAATCTGAAATCTCTTCTCCAAAAACTACAGAAACTGAGCGAAAAAGATTTGGTTTCTCGGGATCCAGGCCTTCTGAGCAAAATAAGGATGCTAAAACTTCAGTTGATATCGTTGCAGAAAAATTTGGAGGTGTAGAAGCCAGACGTTCATTAAGGGAGAAACAAGATGACAGATCAAGATTTGGAACAGCTGCCACTCGTAGATCAGCTAGAAATGTTACAGGGGAGGCAGCTGATAAAACTGATACAACCAGTACTTCTGTTTCCAGATTTGGTGCTCCATTGAGAAAAACTCACAAAACCACAATCCCTGAAGCTGATGAGCATTCTGTTCAGCTTAAAGGTAGAGAAATACATAAAATTGGTGGTAGCCAAGTTGCGTCAAGAATTGATACTTTTGGGAAAACTTCACAGGCTGAAGACAATAAGGAAACATTTGGAGGTGTTGTGTTAAGGCGGTCCTTAAGAGAGACAAATGGAAATAGGAATTCCGCCGACAGCCGTACGATTGATTCGTCAAAGGCACCTGAAGTGTTGAGTCAAGCTGACAGACATGCCAGTGTTGCTTCAAAGGTGTTTTCAAGAGAATCTAACGAATCTGACACAAAAAGTGGGAAAACTTCCAAAGATGTAACTGGCACTTCTGTTTTGAAAAGTCGTATGCAAAGGTTTTCTGGTCAGTCCAAATCCATGGGTGCTGAAGAAAAATCGGTTCCACCTGACAACACAACTGTTTGTAATCTTGCTTCAAGTTCAGCAGGTTTAGGTTTAGCTGAGAGTATCAAAAAGTCTGAGGGTCATGCATCCCTCAGAAGCTCTGATCGTTCAGGAAAGACTCCTGCAGAAAACTTTTTGAAGCGCGCGGAAATGAGAAGTTCTCTTCGTCAACAAAGCAGAGAAATTGCTGCTAGCACTGAGCAAACACTCGCCGGGGATGTGTTTAAGAGGGGTAGTCTCAGAAGTACGCTGCCGCTGAAAAAGGAGCCATTTGAAGGAGGAAGTTTTGAACGTACAGAGACAAGACGGTCATTGAGAGATCGAGGATCGAAATATTCAGCATTATCTAGTTCACAATCAACAATTGAAGATGACGCACAGTCCCAACAAAGCCCTTTGAGCTTTGTTGATACAAAAAGATCTGAGCTGTTCACCAAACCTGCTTCAGAATCAGAACATGTTCATAACATAGGTCGTCCAACGTCTAAAAAAACTCTGCAAGAATTAGATAACAGACCCATCTCAATTAACCTAGAATCTGGATTTTCCACAGCTGGATTCATATCACATGCATCTTCTGACGGTGCACTGACTCATACAGATAAACCTGTAGAAGAATTACATAGCCATTCCACACCAAATAGATCTCGCATTCCAAAACGTAACGAAGTAGAGTTATCAGGCCAGAATGATAATAGACTGGCTAAATCTGCTGAAGTTCTTGATGTGAAATCCTCTGGTAAGGAATTCATGCAACCCGCTGAATCGCCCTTCTTAAATGTTAAGTTAGATGGCAATAGCAGCAAATCTTCATCAGAAGGTAGGCTAACTGTTGAAGATCTCTCTCACTCTGCAAGGAAACCAATGCCTTCTGTGACACCAGGATCAGCCAATTTTCTGGATATGTCCGTAGGAGACAGCTTCTCTGCGACACCATCAGAGACCAGAGAAGAGCGAATACGCAGATATAAAGCAGAGAGAAGAAAACAATTGGCAAATCGCTTTCAAGACTCTCCAATTTCCAAACATTTCATAAAAACAGATGATTCAAAAGAGGAAAAATCTAAAGATGGTTTAACTGAAATGGCCCTGAAAGAGGGCGATGAGAAAATGGTCCTTACATTTGATTCTGAACTTTCTTCCCAACAGCCAGAATCAATTCAATCTCACTCTGAAGAGACCTTGTTTAAACGGCCACGGTCTTCAGAAGGCCTTGGTGAAACTGAAGATGATGCGAAACCAAAACGGCGCAAATCAGACGATGAAGACCCAGCTCCTTCTGCCAAAGACATTCGAGATAAGCTTAGAAGATTACAAATTTCAGCTGGCACAATAAAAACGAGAACACAGTTAGCTGATAGGGCAATTGCAGATAAAAAAGAAAATGCTGCTAGAAAACAAGAAGAGACTGGGCAGATAAAAATGTCAACATTTACTTCCCATGCTAAGCCTCAAACTAGTTCTCAAAAGCGTGTAGAATCCAGGGACTTAGCCGAGTCGACTATTACTGCCCATCCCGAAGTTAAAATTAGTCCATCTTTTGAAGAATTGTCACAACCATCATCACCAAAGAAATCTGGCCTTAATGAACAAGATGTTTCAATCACAGCGACAAAGCAGCTGTCCCCACAGCTGGAAATTGCTACATTGCGCTATTCAATGAGGGATGAAACTCTAACATTGCCTAAAAATGTCAACCCTGCTGCTGTTGACAGTGATGAAAGCCAAGGAGATACTGGGTCTTTACAAGAGCAAGAAATGGTAGCGAGTACAGCATCCATCAAAACCTCCACAAGGCAGCAGGCTGAAATTGTGTCCGCTGGAAAATATCACTCAAAGTCTGAAGTTATAGAGTTTTCTCAAAATGAAGAAACTCCAGCAAACAGCATGGTTTCTGCCAGATCCAAAGACCTTATGAGTGTGGAGGTGGAAAAACCTGAAAAATCTGACAAATCAGTTTACTTGGCACCTGATACTTCAGCAACTGGCATTCAAGCGCAGCCACAGAAAGATTCAATTCCAGAGCCTACAGCTTCTATTAAGAGAAAGATAGCCGAGGTTCACCCTTTTAGGCAGGAGCCTGGCTTGTCAGAAACAAGTGTTATTGGTCACCAACCTTCAGTATCTTTAAGCTCAACAGCTTCAGAACTAACAGCTATCCCAGTGACAGAGCAACATGTTAGGCAGAATGTTGAATTGTCACAAAGAACAACATCAGCTGCCAACAGAGCTAAAGTTAACAACACCACTTCACATGAGCCACTTGTACAAAGCTTGAAAGGCCATCACCACATTTCAGAATCATTAAAAACTGACAAAGAATTTGTTACGGCTCCTGATGAGAAAACACTACCCATTATAAAAACTCAGCCGGCAACACCGGTACTCACTTCAGAAACAAAGGCGGAAGATGTGGATAAGAAATCGCCGGTAAAAGCCCTAAAAGATGAAGCAGCTTTTGAAGCCAAGACCCCAGAATCACCTGATAATCTTGACGAGCTCCTACAAAGAAATCAGAAATACCTTGAAGCTGAAGTGAAGAAGAAGCTCCAGAGGCAGAAGCATGTGGTAGGCTCGAGTTCATCAGAGGCTGAGAAACAGGCAGATGGAACTCTCGCCCCAGGTGGTGGCAAAAAGAAGAGAATTTCTCCTCAAATGAGGCGAAGAATTAAAGAACGGTCCAAATCAAGAGAGAGGAGTGAAGCAGAAAAAGAAGCCATTAAGAAGTAAGTTGGTTTTTGTCGTAGGTCAGGAGTATACAGTCCTTTGGTATAGCTTTAAAGGTATTCCCAAATGGTTGATACCTAGAAAATGTATAAAAATAGTCCAATATTTACTGAATGATTTGAAACTTGTTTCAATAAAAAAGTTTAGCGTACATGTGGAGGAATTGGGATCCGAACATCTGACTTTTATTAAGAGTCAGCTGTGATTCTTGAGTGACCTTACCAGAAATTCACCAAATGGCTGGTATAATTTGGTATTTCTCAAGATCTAGCAATCCTTAGTGTATCTCTGATATGAAATCATCATTATCCGCCACAGACTGCTCTGAATGGAGTTTCTCCTGCATAGGTCACAGCTCAAATGACTTGTGTGAAAAGTCGCAAGTTTGTTAGTGAATAAAACAAATTCCAAGCGTAGGAAAAATACGGGATTTATTTTACAGATGGTTTATAGTATTATCCTTGTAATTCAGTCACTTTCAATCTGATTTAAAATCTATTTGGGATTCCCTTTAAAGCCAAGGGAAGCATTCATAAAGTTTGGTTGTTGCAGTTAGATTTATACAATTTGATTGAAGGAAAATGGAAATGATTTTACTTTATTAACTTTTTTGAGCTCCCTACACTGCATAGAATACAGAAAGGGCACAGTGATAATTGGATCGAGTTTATTAGGCCACAGTCCTTCACAAAAACCAAAAATATTTCTATGAATTAAATTGTTTTTAGCACATTTTGAATAAATTTTTATTTGTAGGGCACAGAAAGTATCGGCTGCTGAACTATTGGCATCTCCTGAAATGAAACTTCCAGTTGGCGTGGGCTTACACCAAGAGCCAACTGTACAACCTGTGATCAGAGATTTGAAAGATGAAAGTTTAAAACGGACTGATAGTGATAGCACCATGACGAGTGTGACTGAGAGTTTGACCCATTCAGTGACTGGCTCTGAAGAACACGGACGGAGGAAGCGTAAAGATAAATCATCAGCCAGAAAGTCCCAGTTAAATGCACAGGACTCATCAACTGGTTCCCAAGGTAGGCATTTTATTTTCAAGAAGGCTGAGTGAGACATTACATCAGAGTTGTTCTGGGTTAATTAAAAAAAACGTTAAGAGTTTATGCTTAATCCTTAATTTTCATGTTCAAGCTGATTTACCATTCACAGGATCGAGCCCTTCAACCCTCATGTATGAGGGAGTCACAATATGTGGCTCTGATAATCACAGGGGTAGTTTTGCAAGGTTTCTTCTCGGTTTTCCACTGTAATAAGGCAAGGAGCAGTGTGAAGTGGAGAATCCACCATCATATAAGTGAACTGCCCTGGAGTACAACGTTCAACCCCAATCAAAGAAGCCAACATATTCAAGCTGTATTTGTTAGCGTAGCTTAATCAGTTATGCAGTGGACTGCTAAACCCCTTTCTGTGTATCTCTGGGTTTACATCCTCTTTTCAATTTGAGTCCAAGGTTATAAAAAAAATACTGTACTCCAACTCTTGAGATTTTGCCCTTGAGATGAAAGTTGTGCTCCCAATCAGTGGTTAAAAATGATGTGTGAATTTACTCTGCTTGAGTACAAAATCGCTGCTCATCATTACATCCTCTTGAGATGAATCTGACGAAGCTCATCTGTCATAAACTTAACATTGCACTATGTTGAGTTTTTTCCTGCTTTGATTGGATTTTGTTCATTACTGTTAAAATGCTTTAAACATATTAAAGGTCTAATTTTTTAAATTGAATCAAAAATGGTATCTTTAAAGTCAAAAACTGTGCAAATATGATGAGTACATTATTTAGCATGGTTCAGACCATACAAAATATTCGTGCTCAGCTGATCTTGGAGATTGTTCTCAATTCTTTTATAACCTTGGTTTATCAAGCATTGACTCAATTCAGCATGAAATATGACTTTTATAACCTTGGGCCCTAGGGTACATTGTACAGTACAAGAGGAAAGGTTTTCAGTGACTTATGTTGTTTTTCTTTTTAGAACAGTAAGTGAAGACATATTTCATTGGGTTTTGTATTAAATAAGCCCTTCTTTTTCGTAGTGTCTTTTGCTTTATATACATGATTTATATCAATTTATTTCAAAAACAAAAAAAAACAAAACATCAGGTTAATGAGAAAGTCACAAGAAGTTTGTGGTTTTTAACAGTTTTTGTGTCATATTTGAAATAAGTCAGTGGAAGAAGTGGACAACAAAGCGGAATACCCTTGAATGTGATATCAAGTGAGGAAAATAAATTAGGCAATATAAGAAACATGCCGGGAAAAGATGTGCAATTCGGCAATGTCATTGCCGGGAAAATCGCTGCATCCTGCGGGAAATTTGCAAGGCAAAAAAAAAATAAATAAATAAAAAAAAATATATATATTTTTTTTTTAGAATTTCGTTTCCCACGGAAAATGAAAGTAAAACCTGGTAATACAATAAGGGAAACAAAGCACAACAGCCACAATATCCCTATAGTTTTGCGGTAATGGCTGTCTCTAGTCGCAGGAGCGACACAATTTTGCCTCAACATAGAATTAAAGCATTGGTCCCTGTCCATTTTTCGTTAGCTTGTGAACAGCGCATATTCGGCAGTTTGGATTACTGGCACATCTTCCCTGTCTATCTATTTGTTGCAATGTGATCTATTTGAGAAGTTTGGAAGCCAAAACAGTCCTTCATGAGGACTTTAGATTTATTGTTTATCTTTAGAAACGGCATTGGGTTTAAACTGTCATCGTTTTACCTCCATGTCATCCATACCCTGATTTAAACTGTTGCCGTTTTACCTCCATGCCATTCCCAACGAATAAAGTTGCCTTGTCATATTATTATTTGACAATATATGTACTTGATTTAATTTTAAAATAATTTATAATAATTACAAATGCAAGAAAGATAAATATTATTTTTTTTAATATGATGTACTGTATTGCGAGCCTTGCTTGTCAATCAGTATTGCTACATGCTAGACAATGGTTCATTACCAGTTGATGTTATAATTATAAGGATACCCCATAGACATTGTTATAAATTTGCAAAATATTTTTTTAAATTTATCTGTACAGTATACCTTACCATGTAATAAAATATTATCCAATATTATAGGAAAAAAGGCAGATACCATTAACACAAATAAGATACACTTTGAAACTTCCCAATTGTGTGTAAGTCTTGTACATGTCATGAGTCATGTACAAGGGTATGTTGTACCAGTTTTCTAGTGTGGACAGTGCCAGAAAATTTTTGATGTAAGATGCCAGATTGCAGGGAAGGTTTGCATATTTTCTTGCCCTGGTGTTAGTCTAAATTTGCTTTTGACCAATTTTGTCAGTCCTAGCAGCAATTTTGCTTTATTTTTCATAAATCACATTTATGTATTAAATAAATCAACAAAGCAGAAGCATATCCAAAAGTAAGGTTATCTCACCAAATTCTAAAGGACCAATTTTTAGGTTTATATTGCCGAAAGAGATTACAGCACAGGCATATTATATTATATCTAACGGACTCTCCATGATAGAGGCAGCCTTTTTGGTGATATGGATTGTCACAAGAACTTTGAGACAATGAATGAAATCAAATATTTATAATACAGGACAACTTGTTCAATCAATGAATTGTAGTTTGTTTTAATATCCACAGGTAACCAGAGCAAGGCACAATGAGTGGTTGTCATAAAGGTCAGAAGAGGAAGAAACCAAAGTCCTACTATATCAAATGTTCTAAACAGAATGCAAAGAGGGCGAGATATAATCATTTAGAAGTTGGTATGAAGGGATTCCTTATCACATGTGGTTCTAAAGAGGACATTGGAGTACATGAATCCCTTAACATCCTGAATGAGTATGCAGATCGAATGTATGGGGCGGAATTGGTAAGACGAGACTACTCTCATTCTGTGAACTTTTTATAGATATAAAGCCAAACTGTTTCTGTGATTTTGTTGTCCTTGGGGTTTTTAATATAGCAGAGATATTGAAGCTCAATCTACATGATGCGAGAAAT
Source organism: Mopalia muscosa (assembly GCA_031763545.1). Lineage (NCBI taxonomy): Eukaryota > Metazoa > Mollusca > Polyplacophora > Chitonida > Mopaliidae > Mopalia > Mopalia muscosa. Next base: position 24,163 of record JARFOD010095293.1, on the reverse strand, counting down.
CAAGAGCTATAACTTTGAGATTAAGAGTCAACTAAATATACATGTAGATTTATCTCCCTTGTACTAAGAGTTGGATATTTTCAGCTGCCAGGTGATGACACTACAGACGGAGCAGCCAGTGCTAAGAGAAGTCAAGATGAGAGTAAAGAGGATGTATCTGAGGAAGAAGAGGACATTGAAACAGCCCTACAAAAGGAAGTTACAGCCCTTAAAGATAATAAACCTCAAAGTAAACGATTCCAGAGGGTCAATTGCCCTGCTAAGAACTGTATCTTTATCAAATCCAATATGGAAGATGACCCGCTTGAGCTTGCCCTGACAATCTTAAGGGACATTGCCGAGACTAAAGTCAGCAAGAGCCGATATGCACAGCGAATTATACCAGTGCAAGCTACATGTAAAGTTTTCTATGACGACATTGTAAAGTGTATTGGTAATCTTGTGGAGTCTTACTTCCGCTGTCCATTCGGCACAAAGCGAACATATTCAGTAATGTTCAAATGTCGCAACAACTATAGTATTTCCAGGGAGAAAATGCAGGCAGAAATTGGAAACCTACTCAGGGACATGAATCCTTTAAATGAATGTGTTTATCGTAATCCTGATCGTATAATATTGGTGGAAATTTGCAATAAAGTTTGCTGTATTGCAATGGTTTATGAATTCTTTGAACTGAGAAAGTTTAATTTGATAGAGGTTGCTGCAGGGAAAGTTGAGAAACCAGATCCTAATCAAATCAAACCTGGATCATTGTTGACAGTTTCTGAGGATGCAAAAGATGCAGAGAACAGTTTACTATCAGACAGCCCAGTTATAAATGAGAACAAAACCCGGAATATAGAAGACGAAATTAAGACTGAAGTTCAGGCTGATGGCATTCAAGCTGAAACTCAATCCAACAGTGATAATGGGGAAATCAACCAAACTGATCACCAAGCAGAACAAAGTGCTGAAAATAAAATAGATAATAGTCCTAAAGGAAATAGTCCAACTGAAAATTAAGTTAGATAATCTTCCTGCTGAAAATATGTCCAAAAATGATCTAACTGAAAATAATGTTGAAAATGAGGGTAAATGTTAATAATGATAATTAGACTGAATTTTGATCATAATTGAAAATTACATTTTTTATTATCATGCCTAAATTAATATGGCTATATTTTCAATGACAGTTTATAGTTCACAAGCTCCTTTAGCATTATCAATTGACATCCACACAGTTTTCTGAAGACTTTCTTTTTACCTGAAGAGATTATTCAGAATACTAGGAGGTAGTTTCAAGGACTTTCCCTGTTCAAAAATGAAAAAAAAAAAGAATCTGCAGTTAACAGAATCATATTGGTTTACTTGGAGATCTTGGTCCGTTGATAATTTTATTATAATTGGGCTTGATATTGTGTGGATTGACAATTATATTATATAACCATCATTAACAAATACATTCAGAGATTGACTTGATCATCACATTGATTTAAGGTAGCGGAAATAATCTCTCCAGCTTTTTATAAAGAACTATTCATGATATATGCTTGAAAAAAAAAAACACTAATGGTATATTTAATTGTAATTTTGTAATCCTTATTTATTAATTTCTTGAAGTAATACTAGTTATTGAAAAATTTGCAATGCACTAATGCTACAAAAATAAAATTGGTAAGGCATCTGGGATATCTTTTGTTTTTTGGGCCAAAGCTAATGTTTTCTATTGCATAAAAGGTGTCTGTATTAATTACCATAATTGTAATGAGCAGAATATTAAAAATTCTGAACACATTTTGATTTACTTTTACATTTATCTATTAAGAACCACTTGACACAGCCAATGTTATTTTATACAAAGATATAGCTCCGCTGATTGGTGAGTGACATCATCTAGCTGTCTGTTACATAGTGTTAACCAGAGGGGTGTCTCGGTGTCTTTGAGGCACCCAAGAAGCAATTTGAGACACCCTGTTTCAGTCAAATTTAACATCAAGAAGATAGGGGGACAATAAAATGAGACACCCTGTTTCTGTAAAAATGGTGATTTAAGACACTCTCTTCTTGATTTCTGGCTAAAGCTATTGTTTGTTATGTTAAGCGAGGCGGATGGGAAACTATTTGAAGGACACAAGTAGAAAAACACAACATGATGCAATAAATATCGCAGGTTCAAAACGCCAAGACAAATCTCACCCTGAACTTTATAAACACGGCAACTGTTGACCTCTATGTTTGAGTGTGTCTGAATTGATTATCTCCCTTGCCAAAAAACTCTGAATTTTTTTTTTAATCGTGGCATTATGCTCTGTTAATAAATATCTCCAAATATTCAGCTTTTAATTTTTTACAAAAAAATCCTGCACGAGAAAGAGAAAAAGTCTTGTCAATATTGTTCCAAAAGCTGGTTTCCGATTTTCTCCCTTACAGTCGACTTTCCGTCACTGATGTGGATGGATGAAGATGTTGTTGGTTGTTGGTTGTTGACTGTAGCGCCAGTTTTATGTTTGCCATCAATTCTGTTAAATCATTTCCTGAATTACTAAGAAATATTGTTTATAAGTTTAGACAGAGACTGCTTACATCTGAAAATGTATTGATTGTGACAATACTAAACAGTGACACCTACTTCAAGTCTAAACTCGTTAAAAAGTGGGTAGAACTATTGTATGTATAGCCCAATATACCCACTGATATATGTATGTATTTATTTATTTATTCAACATATATACATGTAATACACATTGGAAATTCTAATGTACATATGGACAAGATTGTCTGAAATAAAATATATTCTATTCTATTCTTCTATTCTATTCTATTTAAGATAAGGAATATATCTCCACTATACATTCATCAATATTCAATTAATCAATTTATCACTAGAAATTCACAGCCTTTATGTGGACTGACCCAGGGTTGTAGTCCTGTGGTTAGCATGTTTGCCTACTGATCCTTTCTGAATGTATTGTTCACAGGTTTATGTTCCTTTGTTGAAGGGGTATATGGGGGAGGGGGGTGGGTGTCACAGTTTCTTAGTTTGAAAGGATTCTAGTTCAGAGAATTTTCGATGTTGACACTGGTCAGGGAATCGAACCCTTGACCCTCAGAGTTAGGCAGCAAATTGCCAGCTTTTAATGCCGGCCACCTAGACCACCAAGTTCCTGGCCATCAAAGAATTAGAATGTTAGTCAGCTGTAGTCCAGGTAACAGACATTCACTACCCCTCTGAAGTTTCCTCTCGATTTTTCACTGTATTTAGTTGACAGAGTGAGAGGAGTGTATCACATATGTATCAATACAACAACAATGTTATTACTTTGATTTTAAGTTTGGATTTCTTTCTTCACATTTCAAATTTTATTTGTCAACTGACATTTTTCTGATCAGCCATGAAATGAAAACACCTTTACTCAATTAACCTGTTGACATTTAAAAACTTAATCTTTCAAAAAATCTGTCTGAAAATAACAAAATAATGAATATTTTCAAGTCAAAATTGATTTTTTTCTTTCACTCAGGATTTAACTTCAATTAACCTTGAATGCGTCAAACCTTGTCAAACCCAAATTCAAGGACAAAAATAAAAATAAGTTTGATCAAAAGTGTGACCTTGCCTTACCTCTCATATTTACTGGCCACCAGTTCACTTAGCTGTGGTAACAAACTTGAACACAGATCTAACGTCCACAATGAACTGAAAAGAAACAGACAGCTTTATTTACCAAGCAAAATAAAAAATGAAATCTTATTTCTAGAAATTGCACAGAAAATGTTTAAGTGTTAAGGTAGACTGAGTAGGTTGATGTTAGCCGTGGAAGTTTAACTGTTAAAAATCACCATTCAAACAGCTAATTACCGTCCTTTCTCCAATAATTGGCTGGTCTTGTCAAGGGGGGATAACTCACAACATTAATTGACATCATACAACGGAAACTGTAAACAAAAGGCTAGAGACTGCTGTTAGGTTTTCTGATTGGGGTTTGAAGTTATACTCAAGGTTGTTTCACTGATATGACGATGGATTGACCATTTCATAAAAACCGAGAGTAAAAGTTGTAAAAACCAGCTCCGCAATTGCCAGAGCTATCCTGTGTGACTCGCTCAAATACCTGCTGGTTAAACAACAGACTAAAACCCATGGATGGTACACTGAAGTAAGATTTGTAAACAGACAAGCTTATCACTAAGCAACAGCCTTTAAAATGCTAGAAAATACTTACTTTCTATTATTAAGGACGTTCAGAATGTCAACAATGACAGCTTGGTCGTTCATGCTCATAGCCGAATCTACAGCCGTCTAAGAAAAAATAAAATAAAATCCCAGTCAAATATAGTTGATGGTATTGGATAGTTAAGATGGAGTATGTTCGATTGACATTCTACACTGTACATACGCCTATTTAGTTCTCATATGGCCAGCTACAAGCTAAAACGCCTAAGGTGGCTCTTAACACCAATGGCATAAACAATGACAAGAAACAAGACAATCACAGGACATATTAAAGGGCTTGATTGTTGTTTGATTGGTGTTTAAGGTCGTACTCAAGGGTATTTCACTTATATGACGACGGACACAAATACAGAAATCTGATCATATTACCCTTTAGCTCTGCGAACACCAGGGCAACAGAAAGCAACCTCTTTTCTCGCTTCTTACGATCGACCGAGGAAACCAAGAGAGTTTTCTGCAGGGCCATGGCCCACCCACTTCCTCATGGGGCAATATTAAAGGGAGCCAGCACAATGAGTGAAGGAAACCGCCTTCAAGCCACTGGCAACAAACAATAACAAGATACAGGACAAAACAAGACGCCACAAACATATTGGCGTCTCATTGCCTCAAAGAGCACCAGGATAAAGAGAAACTTCCTCCAACCAACTGTAGGTGGTGTGCCAGCCTAATGGGTAAGGAATGGGTAAGGAAACCGCTGGCAGTGGCAACAAACAAAGATAACTTCAAGGATGTATTATAAAGACATCAGGAACAGAGGAGCTTTATGCTTCCCCTATTTATGTTCCAAGTGCACCAGGCAATAGTAAGTCGTCCGAGCATCTTCTAGCTGTCACTGGCTTAGCTCCAAAGGCATTCCAAAGCTCCTTCCATTATATCACATTGAATATAACATAGTAATGTCCTTGGTTGTATGATAATCCAAACCACAATGGTTTGCCATATGCTAAAATGCTTGGTTACTATAAACCTCATTCAACATAAAGACTAATTCCAGATTTTAAATAAACTTATCAACTAAGCAGCAGACCTGCCTACCCTAGATTAAGTTTATGTGTTAAAACTTTGTATCGAACCTTTGTATTGCCTGATGTCCACATGGCTCGTACGATCTGTAAATTCCTACCCCGGTTAGACAGAACTGTCACCATGGCTGAGTGACCTTTGACCATGGTACCCAAGAGTTCAGATTCAGACATGTTACCAGATGGGTAACCATCTGCCGAGAGATCAGGCGGCTTCTGAAAATGGATCCATTGATTTGTGATAAATGTTGTACATGTACTTAGACGCATTTCACTTACATAACTGTGGTGTACAAATATTAAAAACAAACAACTTATTGTCAGAGGCACCCCTGGAAAAAATGCAGAATTTCTCCTGAACTCTTGTTTTCTGGTTAAAAATTTCTCACCAGATTCTACATGTACATACAGTGAATAAGGTTCGAAAAAATTCTTAAACATCAATTTCTCACCAGACATGGGATTTCAAGCCACAATGGGTCGCCAATTTTCCAGGGGTGGTCAGAGGGCCATGTAAATTTAACAATTTAAAGTAAATTTCTTCCGTTAATTTTCAAATTTATTTAATGATTCATACTGTCATACAACAGCTGTGATAATGTCAGAAGGGAAAATTAGCAGACACGGACACACTTAGATTAAAACCTAGAATACGTTATTTCTTTCAAACAAAGATGTGCCAATCTCTTTAGGTTAAATAAAGTAAACAGATGATTCAGCACATCACTGTTTGAAAATATCTGTCATAGCATTAGGATTTAATCTGTTTTTTTAAAAGATAGCTCTTTGTGTTTCTTTGGGGTGAAAAATACAAGAAATAAGTCAGAAAGACAGAAAACTTATGACCTCCCCCCTCCATTTAAGAGTTTGTTTGTTTGTTTGATTGGTGTTAACATCGTACTCAAGGGTATTTCACTTATATGATGACGGATTGTCCACTTTACACATCCCTATTACAGTGGAAAACAGTGAGGACACCTCATAAAAACACCCCCGACATTGCAGGAGCTACAACATGTGGCTCGCTCATATACCTGATGGTCAACAAATGAACTCGATCCGTGAACCGTAAATCGAAGCAGGTTCAGTTTAGGAAGCGCACTCGCTACCACAGAGCCATGGCCGTGGGCCCCCTATTTCAGAGAGAAGGGGTAATCATCAGAGTAGGGTTTGTTATAAACTTACTGGTAGAAAATCTTCAGCAGCCACTGCATCTGGTTTTCTAGACGGGGCTTCAACTTTCACTTTGTTCTCTGCTATTTGTTTAGGTGGTGGCTGAGCAAGAGGCTTGTTAGATTCACTGTTCACCGAATGACTGGGTACAGGGTCATTACTTGGTTTTGTGAAAGGAGGGATATCAGGAGGGGGTGGAGAGTGTCTAATAGGGGTTGGGGAACTCTTCACTGGTGGCGGTGATCTCTGTACTGGAGGTGGCGGAGAACGAGAAACCTGAGGTGGTGGGGATCGTTGTGCTGGAGGCGGGGAACGCTTCAAAGGTTGTCTGCGTGTTGCTGGGGGCGAACGCTTCACCAACACACGAGCTGTTCCACCTTTTAATCTCACAGCTTCAGAATCTGTTTGTCAAATACAAGCATAATGTGTTATTTATTGGGTACTAAAGGGTATTTAACTTACACATTGATGGTTCTACATCAATAAGTGGAAAATCAGGCAAAAACGTCATTTCAAGATCAAAGGCTTTAGTTACATCCCTAAAAAAAAAATATATATACCTCAGTCAGAGGGTCTAACAGAAGAAGCAAACCAAAGAGCTATATAAACCTGCTTGTTGGTGATTTAGCATTATACTTAGTACTATTAAAGTGTTTGTCAAAAAATGGATGAGTGTGTATAAGGCTGTTTTCACATATATCCCAATGGATTGTCCACATCGACCATCTTATTCAAAGACAGTGGTAAACAACAGAAATCTTGTAGAAATCCCTCCCACATTTTTCCAATAATCACTTGCATGTTGTATGATCATAACAAAAACTTCATCTGCATACAAACAGCAAATTTACTTTAGTTCCTCCACAGACAGGAGAGCACCAGGGCATTAATAGGTATTACGGTTACACACTTAAAACAAATCTGTGCCAACTGACACAGGGAAAGTCAAATAACTTACAGTAAGTAAGTACAAGTACCCCATAATGTACACTTCTTTATGAGATTACTAAATACCTGTTAATTGATTAGAGGTGACCATAGAGAAAGTGGGTATAAAATTAGGACTTGAAATAAATAAGTGTGGGTATGTGCAGAGTATCTCAATATTATATAATTAATAGGAAAAAATTTTAATATAAATCACATATACAGTTAGGCTGGTAAGCAAAAAAGCTAAATGAATATTTTTTATTGGGAAAAAATACAATGTGTGGGTAAGCAAGGGAAGAGTCAAAACAGGTTTGATTTATTATATGCACACATCTACACAAAATTATAATTAACACACATTCAGTTCAAAGACTGCACAAACTGTACTGACTAATATTAAGGATTCACAGAAATTGCTACAAATAAATCCACACATGCTACAACACAAACAAATGCTACAAAATAAACTCATGCAAGGCTATGGATACAAGTACAGTCAAATCTTGTGTCAGCAGAGAAAAGAAACAGAATCCATAAAATTGGATTTAAGTGATAACACATTTCATTGCCGTTTTATTCCTTGAAGGTCATATTGGAAATTTTGCTTTGTTAGCTTTTGGTTATTTAAAAACAATGTTGTAAAAATTAAAAAAGTTTTTAATTGAACATCTTGAGATATATTTGCAAAACAGAAAATTTTATAATAAAACAAAGATATTTGGATGTATGAAACCATTTAAGGGTGTATGATCCGCAGTGACAAACACATAGTTTAAAAATGATACTTGTACTGTTTGCATTTTGAAGTGAACTATTATAGATTGATTGGAGTTTTACGTCATGCTTTAAGGTATTTCCCTGATATGCTTCGGTGAATTCCAACAATATTTGAAACTAGCACAACCGAGATGTGTAGCCTTTCCATAATGTAAGAAAAGTAATCTTCCTCCAGTGCATAATAAAGACAGCATTGCTACTCTTCAAACAAACTGCCCTTGGTTGGAGGGCCCTGAAGTAAACAATCATAATAAATACTCTGTAAATACTTAACACAAGATTTGGCTCTAATCTCCGACTATGCACACCAAAATTAAAAGGTTTAATAAGGGTGTCATGCAAAATGAAAATGAAACTAAATTAACAGGACAAAAACAAAATTACAAAACACTAGCAGAGTGCAACAGATCTCTCAGTTTTGTTTAAAAAAAATTATTTTTTTGGATAGCAAGTTATGTAAATATAGAAGAAAAAAATATGAAAGTCATAAAATTCCTAACCATTCTTAAAAAGAGGTTCAAAATAGGTTTCAGTCTGATAACCTGCCTAATCTAAGTTCTAACTAAGAAGCTTTTTTTCAAAGTAACAAGAACCCTTAGACCTAAGGTTTCCATAGGGTCTTGTAAGAGCTACATGTAAGTTTGTATGAGGACTGGATATTTAAACTTCTTAACATTATTCAGTAGTTGATTAATAAAGAAAACTTGGCTTTATTATTATTCTTCTAAGAGTATTTTATTTTGGTTGATTGATTGGTGTTAGCATCATACTTAAGGGTATTTCACTTATATGACGACAGATTGTCCACTTGACACTGCACCTAGCCGTATGACGGTGGAAGACGAAGAGGAAATCTTGTAAAAACCACCCCATGATTGCCAATGTTCATATACCAAGAGCATGTTAGAACCGTACCATTTAGCTAGGGTCTTGTACAAGGACTAGATAGATAGCATCTTAACAATATGCAGCAGCTACTCTTTAAAGACAACATGCCTACAATACCACTCTAAGAGGATAAAAGGAAGCCAAGGCCTGGCAAGTTAATACTGCATCCATGTAAGTACAGCACTTTTACACAAAAACTTTATCTATGTACTGTACACTAAATTATTACGATCGTCACCATTGTGACTGCCATTATTTCATATAACAGATAAACAGAGTCTTTTGTAGGGAATTTAGCGTCCTTATGCTTTGGGTTTGGAAGTCTTAAATTAAATTGGCATATTCTATAGAAAGCAATTTGAGTGGACAATTTTTCATCAGAAGTTTCTTGGTTTGCTCCCTTACCAAACCATTAAGACATTGTGATTAACAATGTTGATTGAATTTTAGCTTTGAATAGTAAGATTTAGATTTATCAGTCTATATATATATATACACTAGTGTGTGGTAAATTGTCAGTTTTTGACTACCATAACGACCAATTATATTGCTATTATCTAATTGTTAAACTTAAACTTTACCAAATCATCGGGTCATCTTAAAGGGAGATTATTCAACTTTTATTTTGGGGTTAATTTGTTACTTCCTAAAGGGAGACAATCATGTTGCACTCTGCTATGCGAGTTAGTTACAGTGAACTGGACATCTTACCCTCGTCAGCTGGGGCAGTGAATGGTTCCTGTTGTTTGGGAGGGGACAGGGCTGAAATTAGAGAAGCCACCTGTCACAGCACGCCCCGAACATACCAAAATCACATGCCATTAATACCATGACATCTCAAAAATACCATAATGACGTCCCCAAATCACCAGGACATTAACACAAACACCCTTCTTGGTATCTTAATGATTCAGCAATGAAAATGATGTTTGTCAAATGTTGTGGAGAAGGACATTCTGACAGTTCTATAGCTTTTTGCTATAGATCAGAAACACATTAACACTGATCATGAGATCTTAACTATACCATGAGATCTCAACTATACCATAAGATCTCAACTATACCATGAGATATAAACTATACCATGAGATCTCATCTATACCATGAGTTCTTAACATTACCATGAGATTTTAACTATACCATGAGATCTTCCATATACCATGGGATTTTAACTATACCATGAAATTTCAACTATACTATGAAATCTCAACTATACCATGAGATCTCATCTATACCATGAGATCTTCCCTATACCATGGGATTTAACTATACCATGAAATTTCAACTATACCATGAAATCTCAACTATACCATGAGATCTTAACTGTACTATGAGATCTAAACTATACCATGATATCTCGACTATACCATGAGATCTTACTTATAACCAAAACCCTGAAATCACCACATTATTGTAAATAGGAAAAGGATATCTCTAAAGTTTGACAATATATAATAACCATATTCTTCCATTACCAATGAAGTCCACCAAAAACATACCCTTACACATAGGCCCAACACAGAAACTAGTTCTTCTGAATGGCACATATTTATACTTAAATATCACTGCATACATTCAAGAAATATGACATAATAGGATCATGTTAAATAGGAACGGACCTGTACAATTAACACAGACACCTTGTATTTTACCATCATAACATTAGTTGGTGACATTGTGGAAAATTTATTAATTATTGTTAACATTATATTCAGCGGTATTTCAGCTAGGCTGTGGGTGTGAACATTTTGTCAATTTATTTATATCTAATAATTTAATTTAATGAAAGTGCCACAACATTATGAAAGAAACTGTCAGATCAAAACAAATTTGAAAGAAGTCTAAAATCTCAACCATGGGAAAGTGTAAGTTTAATTTGTTGATAGAACACTCATTAATTTCCACAGTTCACAAGTTCTGATTCTAACCACAATGTGTCCAGTCTAAGCAACTAACATTGTATGTACTAAAATATGATAGGACTCTGAACCTCAATGAACTCTAACTTCTATGAACTTTAACCTCTGACAAAATTTTAACCACCTCTTCATGCAATGTGAACCTGACCCTTTGAGAACAAAACTTAAACCCATGAATGATGTCCAGTTTTAGAAATGACTGCAACCTGATGATGTACCAGTAAGTAGATTATAGATAATGGTAGAGTATACATAAAGATCATGATTAAATAAACTAGAGCAGAGCTTAATTGCAATTTGTCAGATTTCAAAGTACTATTTAATAGGACTACTTTAAAATCTGAAGATTGTCAGAGTTCAGGTTGTAGTAATGATATAACAGAGGATGGCTGCTGGATAGTTTTATAAATGATAGAGTTCATCAGAAACCTAAATGTCTCCACATCAGATAATGTCCACAAGCCAAAATATAGCCTCCTAAGCGCATTGCTTTGACGGATTAGAGGGTTTGTTTGTTTGATTGGTGTTTAACGTCGTACTCAAGGGTATTTCACTTATATGATGACAAATTGTCCACTTCACACAGCCTTATTAAGTTGGAAAACCGGAGGAAACCTCGTAAAAAAAAAAACCCCGCAGTTGCTGGAGCCACAACATGTGGCTCGCTCATATAACTGATGGTCAAAAGGCGGACTCGTACCCGTGAACGGTAAATCGAAGCATGTTCAGTTCAGGAAGCGCACTCGCTACCACTGATCCCCGGCTGCAGGCCTGATTAGAGGGTAACCATACACTAAAAAACTCCTCCACTTGTCATTTTCGACAGGCAAATTTCTAAAAATGGTCAAAAGTTGGGTAGAAATTCATAATTTTAACATAGGACAGACAGGCATGTGGACAATTTTGAGACCCAGAATTCTTCAAAATAGGGATTTATGACAGGCATATTTCCAATTCTAGCTTTTCATTAGGAGTAACGGATGCTTAAGGCCATTTCACTGTAATGTACCTTAGATGTTAGAGTTAGTTCCATAAATGTGAAATCTTTTTTCCATTGAAATATAAATGTTCCTCAACTGGTAAAAGTATGAATGTGTTGGAAATATACTGCACTAAGCCAGGGAGTGATAGGTTCAATTTTTTTTATGTGTTTTAAGGAACACCACAACAAAAACTCAGATAATAGAAAATTTTAACCTGTGATACTGTTGAAGTACAAAATAATACAAACTTGACCTTACTGATGAAGCTATATTTTGGCTTGTTTCAAGGACAGCATATATTAAGTACCAATAACCCTACAGATGGAATACCAGTTGAATCATTACCGTGACGAATGGAAGAGAAACTTTGGGATGTTCTAGTTTTTCTACGAACTGAAAAGGAGAAATCATTAAAATGGTTGCATCCTCATGCTCCATCAAATAGCACGATCAATCGAAGCAAACATAAAGTACAGAAATTCTACTCATTTTAAACATAGGACAGTCAAGGCTGTTACACATTTCATCATGCCGTTACATTTCAGTCAACATAAAGGCAACACAGAATAGATACATGTAAGTCTGTACCACAAGCAAAGTAGCTCAGAAGTTATTTCTAGGATAAGATTCACTTTTCTCTGTCAATCAATAAAGGAATAACTCTAAATAATATAGAACACATCGCTTCTACTTAATATCTTTAAAAAATTCGGTATTATGATTTTTGAAAGGTATGTAAGCCTATGCTTTAGGCTACTTTGATGACAGCATGCCAGGGCAATGGGTGAAGGAAATCATCTGGTCAGATTAAACAATCACACATTGGTATAAGCTTGATTGACTGGTGTTCTATGCCATACTTCAGATTTTTGGGGTCAAATGAAGCAGGCCTGTGCTATGATCTTTTCTGGCAGAACCTTAAAATTGGTCCTCTAAAATTTTGTGAGATAACCTAACATTTGTATTTTCCCCTGGTTAGCTGATTTTTTAAATACATAAATGTGACTTTGTGAAAAATAAACCAAAATTGCTTCGAAATATGATCTTCCTTGATTGTTTGTTTGATGTTTAACATCGTACTCAAGGGTATTTGTCTTATATGACGTCAGATTGTCCACTTCACACAGCCTTATTATGGTGGAAACTCGAGAGGAAACCTTGTAAAACCACTCCTATGATTGCTGGAGCGACAACATGTGACTTGCTCATATATTTCATGGTGGATAGGCGGACTTGATCCGGAGAACAGTAAATCGAAGCAGGTTCAGTTTAGGAAGCGCACTAGCTACCACTAAGTCACAGCCGCGGGTTTAATCTTCATTGAAAATGGGATGACAAAATTTATCAAAATCAGTGGCAAAAAGCAAATTTAAATAAAGACTGCAAACAATTTGGGAAACCGATAAACGGGTCCTCTTAAATTAAGTTTGCATTACCATGGGGAAACCCTGGTCTGTTTATTCTCCCTAACAGCACTGGCTTGTGACTGCATGCCACCCACAATGGGACACTCTACATGTTGGACAGGGGGCGGTGAAGTCTGTCTTGTCAAAACCGTTGACAATTGTTTCCATTTCAGGTACGTCACAATGGATAAATATTTGTGATGTAATAAATTAAAAGCGCCACTGTAACGAATACTGTTACGAAAGAGGAGCAGCCAACTTCTCAAGACTCCTACGACGAGAGCTTTAACAAAACAGAAACATCCCACCAGAACTGCCACGTGTTGTTCCTTAGCTTGGAGAGTTAACAGGAAGTGGATATGATATTAAATCAAAGGGATGTGTTCTTGATTGTTGAAGGGTTGACATAGTGTATCATCATCAGTAAAATATTCTGAGCTACTTTCTTACAATTTATTTAATATTAGTTGGCAAGGGTATTGTTCTCCAAAAAAATACAAGAGCTTCAGAATTAAGACGTCTGAAAGTCAATGTTTTATCCCATTGTTGACAAATCATACAATAATAAATAGCACGAATTACTAAACATTAAAAGTCCTTTTTTTATGCTACTTAAGCCACCATCCTTTTTTTAACAAAGAGCTATTTTGAACATGCAGGAATATATACAGACAACCACATCTTCCAAAGAAAGGCTCCTGACATACATTATTTTTGAAACTCAATTCTTTACTTACACCTGTAAAATTGCGTTGGTCTTTTTTGAGGCCCCGTATTCCAGTGAATTTTGGATTGATATTAAAGATTGTTTTAAATAATGACCCAACAGGACAGTCACAATACACAACAGAAAGACAGGATGAAACAGATTGTCAACAAGGTGCCCCTATGGTCAGAGGTCACCATGACAATTCCTTCCAGCCACCAGACCTTCTGAGCTTAAAGGTATTTAGCTTTCAGGGTGCTGATGTCCTCTGTTAGAAAGTCATCATTCATTCATTGTTGAGTAAAGCCTATAATGTATATGATTATTCCTTGGCACTTATGAATAGATGATATCATGAAGTTACAGATGAATTTATGAATTTGGTCAAAATCTAGGTCAATAACAATGGACAAAAAATGGTTAATTAATGTTATGTGCTTGATTGTGTTTTAACCTGAAATTATAGGATATTTAACTCTTATGGTAGCCTCCCAAGCCAATAGGTGGTTCCTTTTTGATGATTGACAGTGGGGGTGGGAAGATAAGAGTGTTTTGACTTGTAAAAATAGTGATTCCAATGTTGACAATGGTAACTCATAATTCAAGCAGACTTGCCTACCCTAGAAGAAATTTATGCGTAAAATAATTGTCGTTTAGGAGTATTTTGTTACCATTTTGTGTATTTTTGTGTTACAGAATATTTTTATGGTCTGTTGATGTATTTCACATAAATTATGTATACAAAATACTCCAGAATACACCCGGTAGACAGGTCTATTTAAGGCTTCAATTGTAGCATTATTAACACTCTTACAGATCAGGTATTGAAAGGCAAAACATAATGTATGTCAAGGTCTTATAGTTTGGAGGAGGGATATTAAATACCATGACCATAAATATTCAAGCTAAAATAATCTGATTTTTACCTGGTTTTCGTGCTGAAATGAGATAAATATTAACATATACAGAATTGGACATTTTACAGGTTACATCCAATTAACAAAATCGTATGACAACAATGCTGCTCAATCGGTCAAAATTTACCAAACTTTCAGAAGGGCAATGCATCCCCCCTGTCTAGCCACACTTAAAACTATCTACCTAATATAGCATTAGCTATTGCTATAACCCCCTATTCAGTAATCAGAATCTGGAATGATTCATTCAAAGGTGTTTAACACCTCCCTCAGAACTATTTAACTTATACCACTGAGACAATCTAATTAAAATCAGATCTCAGAAATGTTCTCCGTTTTTTGTTTGTTGCTATATTGAGTTCAATCTGTGTTTGGTTTTTCAAATTGACCAATCACAGAGCTGCTTTTCAATTTTGGTTTGTAAAAGCCGAAGATTTCAGCCGACAGACCAGAGTTTGTTGGCTGCAAATTTCTAACATTACCAATGGATACATGCATGCACAATCAACAAACAGCATTCAAATTAGAAACTTGGGAGTGGAATTGCATTTTCCCTGGTAAGTCCACAGGTGACTTACAACATCAACACAGAAGAAAATTTGACAATTTGGGATTGTTTTAGATGAATTTGGTGTTTACCATGGCCCCGTGTTATCTGTGTGTTTATTGAACAACTGAAACTGTGACCTTTCGTGAACCCCAGTAAGCTTGACCTAATTTAACATTATAAGCAGACTGATTGTGTTACATCTCAATAAATCGACAAACAAAATATGGGGAGCATTTTTGAGTTCTAATTTTAATTAGAATGACGATTGCTGTGTTCTTCCAAAGAGTAAACAGCAACCCAACCATAATGTGAAGTGTTATATAATACAAATGCTTTGTTGAAACACGAATGTTTCCACATAGCTGACAGCATTAATAAATGTTGATTATACTGGCCTTTGCCAGCTTAGGGCTTTTGACTACCTGGACAACATAAAGTAAAGACTGGATGTTGGATGAACGAATAGCAACAAAGTGGATATAGTGATCAGTCTTAGATGTAAGCTGAGCTGATTTGTTTCTACCTATTCTTGTTGGTTGATTGATTGGCGTTTCTAGCTGTGATCACTTACCCATTCTGGAGTTTTGATGAAAATGTTCCTTGTAATCTGCCTGGTTTTTGATATCTGCCACTGAGGACTGGTCATCTGCCGTGTCATCGGGCTGAGGGAAGGGGTCCTCCTGACTCTCCTTAGGAATGCTGCGAGAGAGAGTTCATTTGAAAAATTAGGTTGGGGAGAGTAGTGTAAAATATATATTTTAGATTGATATTTGATACAGGGCCTACATGGCATAGTAATTTAGAATGTATACACAAGAGAGTGTATGCTTTTGTTTGCTTGTTTGATTGGGGTTTAATGTCGTTCTCAAGGGTATATAACTTATATGACGACTAGCCAGTCCAATGGGTGAAGGAGACCACCCTTGACACCACTGGCAACAAAACAAAGACAAAACGAGACAAATACAGGACGCAATACAGACCACCACCAACAGATCGACTTCCTGTTCACCTTCAGCTCTGAGACCACCAGGGCAACATGAAGCTTCCTCCAACCACCTGCAAGAGTGTATACACTAGAGAGTGTATGCTTCTGGCCCACATATCCTGCTTGCTTCTGGGGTTCGGGTATGTGGGTTGGTATGCCAGCAACCATCAGAAGGTTGTGGGTTTTCTGGGTAAATTTAATACCCAGTTTTCCTCCCACAAGAATGTTGTTGAATGATCTAATTTAATCCAGTTGATCAGACATCGATAAATAAATATCATATTCAGCTGTTTTTAAGTTTCATAGTTTGATTTGTGTTTAATAATGCCTTAATTTTCTTTTCAGTTAACAACAAGATGAACATTCTCCTTAAGAGAAAATGTGGAGCCTATCATGGGTGATAATGAGAGTAAAACCTAGGCAGAGTTGATGAACTAACTCACCTTGTTTGTCTGGATGATTGAGTGGGTGGACGGTCTGAATGAAAGCTTCTTCTACCACTACTGTGCACAGAGAAAAATAACATTTATCACTTCAGTATTTTTCTGAAGATATTTATTTGATGCCATATTTAAGGTTGGTTTACCAATAAGATATTTATACCAGCACAATGGGTTAAAAAAATCCACTACTGGGAGCAAACATTTAAAACGAAAAGAATTCTCATTCCAGCAGAAACCAAAACTTAACAGAGGGTGGCAGGGTGGCATGTCCGACTAGAAAAAGATATCTCGTCTCTGAAGAAACCCCAATTTAGTGGCAGGGGAATCCTATTAGCAAAGATATCTATCTCAGAGAAAACCAAAACAAAGAGTACAGCATACAGTGTCATCCATTTCCTTCTCTCTCACAAAGGGCACAATATGATTGAATGGGGACAGCTATAGAGTTCTTGTCCTTGGATGTATGATAATCAGAGTCACAGTGACATAAGATTGGCAAAAGTCCAAGAGTTTAATCTCGCACTGTGATGTTGTTGGTGATCACCACGACATGATGAGACCATAAACAGAATGCAGGAGCGAAATATACTAAAAATAAAAAATTATACACAGCCTATTTCCCCTCATACAAAGCTAAACATTTTTGCTAACACATCAACTTGGTACCATTGCAACAGAAATCTCACTACAAATTCCAGCTTTAAGTTCTTTTTTTTTTGTTTAATTGAGGTTAAAAAAGTACTCAAGGGTATTTCACTATATGCTAACTGATTTTCCACATCACACCATTCCATGCCTAATTAAGGTGGAAAACCAAGCGGAAACCATTGTTAAACGCACCTCTATGGCCTGAGCTACATTGTGGGACTCAATCATATGGTTAATTGAGTCTGTGATTGGCAAATCTTAGTAAGATGAGAGAGAGCTTACGCTAACGTTAAAGCCATGGCCCCGACTGTGATTTGTATGTAAACCAAACATAAGTCACAAAATCACATACAACAAAAATACTGGCTACCTAGATTATTATAAATACCACAAACCCTTCTATATAATTATCCTAATGATTCACCTAAATATATTTATATGTGCTAGAAACAGAGGTTAAATACAGTACCTGGCGAAGTTTTGGTTCTCATTTTGTTTGTTGAGTTTATCACGAGATACAGATACACCAGAGAGCTGCAATTTCTGAGGAACAACAACAACATGCCAATTATAAAGATATACTTAACTAATTTAATATCATGCAGGCTAGAGGTTTGAGATCTATACAATGTAAGTTTTACAAAAATTTTGTCAGGAATTTGTTGGTTTGTTTAATTGGGGTTTAACATCACATCGTGTGACTCACTTATATACTCAAAAGTCTACAGACAGACTTGTCCCTCGTGAACAGTACATCGAAGTAGGCTAAGAACTTTGCCACAGCCGCTGGCCTTTTTTCAGAGAAAAATCAGAGAAAGAAAAATAACAGATAGCTAAAAAAGAATTGCATTGCATTGAGCATGAAAGTTCACTGGATGATGGAAACCAGGCTTGACAAAACTGGCAACAATCAAAGACAAGACGGGACAGCTAAAAGATGCAACAATAGCTCAGCTTCTTTTAGCTCTGAGTGAACTGGGACGCTCCCTCCAACCCGCTGTGATCCCACAAGGATCAAGTGTAACAAGAACTACCCACAGTAGCCACATGCACATCACCTAAAAGAACCTAATTACTATTCTAACATGGTGTTATATTCCACATACCTGAGTATCAACCACAAATGTACTGATATTGGACTGGGAAAAGGTGGCTCCGATCTGAAATAGTAAAAGAGCTCAGTAAAACCTAAAAAAAAAATTCCCATATTGACAAGATGATACACTTGTGATTTTTTTGTCCGTGTGGAGGTCATTGTAGAGGGGTTATCAGGTTTTCTTTGTGTGATTTGATTTGTTTGTCTGATTGGTGTTTAATGTTGTACTCAAGGGTATGTGACTTATATGACGATGGAAAAAAAATACAGAACATCACAAACAAATCTGCTTCCCATTACCCGTTAGCGAACACCAGGGCAACAGAAAGCAACCTCTTTTCTCGCCTTTTACGATCGACCAAGGAAGTTGAGGGAGTATTCTGCAGGGCCATGGCCCACCCGCTGCCTCACGGGGCCGGCCTTTTGGAAGCCTTCCTGAGTTGGGCTTCGGTAATTGGTATGAAAATTGCTCTGTATTTGCCTCTGCTTATATTAATTATTCTTCTCAACAATCAGTCAAATAAAAACGAAACAAGCTTATTTCTTGCTAATTGATGTTTTTGATGTGAAGAAAAGTGGACATGCAGCATTCTAAACGTAAATACATGTAGTAAACATCACATTAGGCCCAAAAAGTACAAAAAAAGATTAATTAAAAAGTATTCAAATATTACCAAAAAATTCTATTTTTTAAACATAAAGTTACTTCAAGTTAAAGCTATTAGTGTAAATGAAAGCAACAATTTTGTAGCAAAATTCCTTCAATTGTCGCACATTCAGAGTGAACCAGAACATTCACAATTGACATAATTTCCCATGAGGCTTACTAGTTGATCGTGAGCGACGGCTATGTCCGCCACATCTCCCCAATTAACAGCCACAGAATCTCTGCAAGTGGAGGGTTCCCATCCATACACCTTCATTATGTTATTGGCCCCACTGTACAGACACTTGCCTTCAGGGTGGAAATATATAGTCCTATAAATATATCAAAACAGTTTTTAAAATTAAAAAAAAGCAGAAGTTTTAAAAAAAATTTAAAATAACGTTCAATTTTTTTTTTATTTACTTCAATCACACAGACTCGAGGAGAATCCCATTATGGACAGATAACAGCATGAAATACAAGTAAGACAACATATAAATATACATGCATATATAAAAATATTTTTGAACATGAATATAACATACACAATAAGAAGTCAATTTTTTAAGGAATGAAATGTTGACAGGAGATCAAGGTGATCTAAAAATTTAGCAAGATTTGTACATACATAATCTGAAAATTTAGAAAGGCTTGTACATAGGTGATCTAAAAATTTAGAAAGAATTGTACATACGTGGTGTAAAAATTTAAAAAGACTTGTACATATGTGTTATTAAAGCAACATTTTCTTAAGTTTGGCCTTAAAACTTGTGTAAGTGTCAAAAATGTCTAAAGAGCTATGATGGCTAAAAATGTCATTGTATAATTGTTGTGCTGAAGGTAGGAAACTGTGTATCCTCACATTTATCCTTGAAGGATAAGGTTTAAAAATTTGAGAAGCCCTTAAAATGCGTACTGGGGCATGGAATGCTATTTCCTCTGTAAGCTGCGAACAGTTTATTTTTCCTTGTATTATCTTACATAATGTTAAAAGTTTAAAATATTTTCCCCTATTTTTTAACGGTGTTATTTTAAAATGTGATAATAAATCCTCGTAATTCAAAGTATTTTGTACATTCCGAAGATCACCATCTTTGGTACACAGAAAATGAACGAACTTTTTTTGTACTTTTTCTAACTTAGTAATAAAAATTTTCTGCCAAGGCGACCAAACACACGAATTTCAGATATAAGTGAAATACCCTAGAGTAAGACGTTAAACAGCAATCAAACAAACAAACAAACCTTACTGAATCACTACTCAAGGATTAATGGGCTATAACTCAAGTTTTGACATGATTACAGAGTTACATCCCCTTGAAAGGGGTTGGCTGATTTTGGCATACCAAGATTTGAGTTAGGTTATATTATGCAGCCCTCTGGCTAAGGGCAGTTTGTTTGAAGAGTAGCAATGCTGTCCAACTTTATGGATATGTTTCATATTTTGCTTGTGCTAATGTCAGTTATTGTTGGAAAACACTGCTGTCATATTAGAGAAATACCCTTAAGCACAGCGTAAAACACCAATCAATCATCATATTATGCAATCCATAGTGCCTTTAGTTATATTTGTGTAGCATCTGGTTACTAGGTGCATTCGACTGGACATTTTTGTTAAGCAAGGTGAAGTCGTTGTCTATAATTTTGTTCAATTTGTACATTTGTTAAGTTTTGTTAATTACTTTAAGTACAATTTTTTTCCCCATTAAATCGGTCAATTGTTCAACAAACAAATATGGTAGAGAATTGCCTCACTTTGCTTCATGACAATATCTAATCAAACTGTGCCTACTGTTTGCTGTCATAACTTGACAGAGTAAAACATAAAGCTTTCCATAGAACAGGGATTTACTGTTGACAGGATAAAGTCTCTTGTTTGAGTGGCATTTAGAAGCCGGTTTAATTACAAAGACATGACGGCTGATATGGATTTTCAATAAATATCATTGCTTGAAAACGATCTTAGTATCGAGATTGAAACATCGCTGCCCAATATATCCAGAAGTTGAAAATCCATATCAGTCGTCTTGTCTTTGTAGGATAAAGTCTGTCTGTCAACCTTCACATGATGTGGCTCCAGCAATCACAGGGCTGGTTTTTACTAGGTTTCTTTATGATTTTCCACCATAATTAGTCAAGGAACAGTGTGCAGTGGACAATCCGTCGTCCTCTTAATAAAATAGTCTTGAGTAGGAAACCCAATCAAACAAACAATTGTAGAACTATAAAGTGCATTGAAAACTCGCGTATACATAATAATTACTGTTTTTATTTCTATCTTTCAGAGGGTGACTATGCAACAGTGGACTAAAAGCATTCCAGCATGTCTAAATGACAACTTCAATTTAATAAGGACCTCTCAAATGATCCCGGTTGATTTTTAGACCAGTGATGACATTGACTTCACCTTTGACCTTGTATGGGTTAGTGAAGATGACCTTGATATTAAACACAGGAATGGAGTTGTATCCCTGGCCAGACCTTTTATCCTTCAAAGTTCTACCAATAATTATATGTCAAATAACCATTTTGAAATTTAGCGCCAGCGAAAGTAAAAGTATTTACGGACATATTTGAGTGAAGTACAACCATAATTCTGTTTTGTAGTTGAGGGATGACCTAGTGTGTCCTTGACCTGACCTTGACCTAACCTGACAAGTGATCAATATAACCTTCTTTAAACTTTTAGAATTGATGACCTGTGAAAAACTTATTTCATGGAACAAAGGTCAGAAGTCGACATTTAACTCTTCTATCGAAGACTTTACAGGACAAGTTTTTTGTGTCTATACTTCACAAGACAAGTTTTTTTTAGACTTGTCTTCACTTGTCGCACTTGGGTGCACATTCCCAGTTGTCCACTGTTTTTGTTAAAACTGCCTTTTAAAAGGGTGAGATTAAATATTATTCTTTTGTTAAATTCTAATTTTGATTTTATTATCAAAATTTTAGAAACCATTTTGTTATGAGCCTTGCTTAAAGGTTGTAATCTCTGTTTCACAAAGATATTTTTTGATTTTTAAGATATTTATTGGTTTTTGATGTTATAAATTGATAATTTATACAATAAATACCCTAATAATTTTGTTTTATCTTAAATAACCCCAAAATGTTATGACAAATCTATATGCCAAAATTCAAAAGGGAACCAAAGTGTTGCAAAATCTAAATTCGCTCCCTCAGTTGTGTTTGGGGCATATACTCCTAACTATTTTAGGCCACAACAATTTTATTAGGTGTTTCATGATTGAAATTTGTTAATACAAGATCTAAGATAGCCCCCTCCTTTGTCTAGTACCAGGTACACTGGACTATCTCAGATGGGTGGCACAAATTTTATCAACTTTTTTTTAATATAAACTTTATTGTAATGATGTACACATTAAGCGATATGCTCATATTGCGTACCAAAAGCATGTATCAAATATATGTTTTTATTAACTGTTTCTTTGATTAAATTTTTTAATATAAGATATAACTGAGCTCCATGATTATATCAACTGTTTCTCAGTTTGAATTTTTGAATATAAGATATAAATAAGGTCACTGATTTTGTGTTGTATCAAATTAACCTGGTCTAATCCTCTTTCAGCTAACTGGCCCCTGGCCTTATCATTGATATACCACACCAATTTTATAAATATTTCATGCTTAAACATTTTTACTACAATATCTAAATGAGCTCCCAGATTTTGTGCTGTTGCATGTACACATGACTATATTTTAGCAACACCATATTTATTAAGTGTTTCATAATGGGAATTTTCAAAAGCAGACCTATAATTGCTCCACAGATGTGGAGTTTTTATATCTTAGGCCACACCAATTTTGTTTAGTGTTTTTAGACTAACAGTTACAGAGTGGTTGTTAGGCCTCACCATATTTAGTACATGTAAGTGTTTAATGATGGGAATTTTCAAAAGCAGATCTATAATTACTCTGCATATTTGGATTGTTTAGATCTTAGGACATACCAATTTTGTTCAGTGTTTTAGTATAGGACATGCACCAACAGTTACAGAAGGGTTGGTAAAATAGAACTACAGATTGAAATTAAATTGCACCTACGCGACAGTTGACCTACATTTTGGGACTGTATCATATATGATACAGTAGGCTTTGATCATGTAATGAACGCATTATCAATTAACGGTATTATATATGATACGCTGGGCTTTAAAGGGTTAAGGTTTAAAAAAAATTGTAAAAATTTTATATGATTAATATACATTAAAATTTTGAATGTATAAAAAATGTGTACCTTATGTTCAAGTAGTTCATGTAGAACTCTTTTAAGTTCATTTATTTTTGTACCATATGCCTAAAAATGGTGCCTTTGCTTTTCATCCAGCAGTTTTTGAGTCCGTAACTTTGGTGTGTTGTCAAAAGTAACAATTAATAATTTGAACTTGTCTCAGAACTGTTTGTGTTTGTGTGGTAATGACTGTTAAATGAGCTGCAGTCAAATGGCGTTAAACACCAATCAGTTAGTTAATCGATCAATCATAATTCACCAGTATGCTTCAAGAATCCATGTTCATAAAGGTATCCAATTAAGTGCCTACTAATATAAACCAACATAAAAAACATAACAGTGCGGAAATAAATATTTTTTATCTAATTAGTCCTTTAATGGATCAGACCACCGAACATGACTCCATCGTTAAGGCCTGGAGCGTGTTTCACAAAATGTTATTGGTTAACGCCGAATGCAATTGTCATGTCTTCAACACTGGTCATCATGGTAGTTATGTTTTAGGTAAGATAAGACCACTTTATCTTCAACACTGGTCATCATGGTAGTTATGTTTTAGGTAAGATAAGACCACTTTATGAAAAGGGCACCTGTCGGGGG